>MU383898.1:0-236864 GCA_022495065.1 Xylaria telfairii
AAAAAAATTAAAAAAATAAAAAATAAAAAGATTAAAAAATTAAAAATTAAAAAAATAAAAAACTAAAAAAAAATTAAAAAAAAAATAATAAAATAGAACTTTTATTTTTACTTAAACTTTTTCCTGCTATTTTTTATACTAATTATTAAAAAATTTATAAAAATTTATTTAAAATTTTATTTATTTAATAAAATATAAAATAATATTATTAAGTTTTATATTAATAAATATAAATAAAAATAAAAAAATTACTTATTAAATATTTTCCGAAATAATAAAAATAGCGTTAAAATAATTAATAGCTAAAAAATAAAATAATTAATATATTAACAGCCTAGTTTAATTTAATATTAATAAAGTTATAATAATAATAATTAAATAATTTATAGCAAGGTTAACAAATAAAAAAGTAGTTTAATTTTATATAAAAGTATTTTTAAGATTAAATAGTTTTAAAAAAAAAAATAAAAAAGCAATTTAATTTAAAAAAAAAACAAAGGAGCAACTTAACTTTATATAAAAATATTTTTAAAATTAAACAATTTTAAAAACAATAAAATTAATAAACTTAAGCTGTAAAAAAAAGCAGTTGATTAATCTTAATAATTACTAGCTATTATTATAGCTAATAGCTGGCCTGCAAAACAGTCTTTGTATTCATCTGTAGTAGGTTGTATAAAGGATGGCCTACTAACACTACTGCCACTGTGTACAGAATACTACTTATAGTAGGGTAGACCTCTGTGGGTCAGGTGACATATCTCCTATCTAGAGTGATTGTCTCACACTGACCTCCGCTGGCTAAGCCCGCAACGCCTCAGCGGGCCGTTCATCCTTCCGGGGCGGCAAGATAGTGCCGGACAATGGCCTTCAGTCTGCGACAGAGGTCGAGTCGCCGAGTGATAGGTACCCCCATTGCAGCCGTTGTTGGGGGCACGGCAGATATAAGTGACGTATCACTCATGACATGTCGAGTCGAGTCGAGTCGAGTCGAGATCGTGATCGCGCCGCGAGCACGCCTTCAAGCTACCTACTCACCGACAGGCGCAGGCGCAGCCCCAAAGCCAGTTGCGCAGTGCATCAGCAGCAGCATAGCTGAATTGTAAAGGTGCCCGACCCCCAGTAAGCGGTTTCTAGTATACGACGGGAAGCATCCTATCTACCAATAGCAACAGCAACAGCAATGGCAATAGCAATGGCAATAACAATAGCCAGAGCAAATGGGGAACATCCCGAACACACAGATAGATAAGTCGTCGGCGGGCCGTGGCTGAAGGTCAGAAGCAGCACCGGCTAAGACCCTTGCCGGCCGGGCCATTAGAATCGTTAGAATCTAGTCGCTCGAAGCTATATAGTACAGTAAGTAACCAGAAGGTGACAGGTGGGCAGGTAGGCAGGTGAGAGTGAGATATTGATATGTGACGGTCCAGGTTATTTCTGATGTAAGCAACGGGCTTGGCCCAGTGCGGCGCCAGCGCTTATCCAGGTTCTCGATCAATATTGCGGCATAGGGCGGCAGCCAGGAAAAAAAAAATATTAATAAAAAATACAGCAGCAAATGACTATACGTATGTACGGTACAGTATATACGGGATGACGATGGATGCATACCGGACGGGTCTCGTGCAAAGAAATGGTGCGTTGGTAATGCTGTCTGTCCTGTGAGGGCCTCCCCTGCCCTAGCCGTCTTTTGCTTTGCCTTGCGGATATAAACATACCTCCTACCTACGTACGTACATATTATTATTGTTAGTATCATACTGCATATACAGACCCGACCCAAGCGGAGATCAATCAATAAGGTACAGGAGCTACGGTATTGCATCAGATGTGACCTACGTACGGGTAGGTCTCCTGTCTGTTGGTAACGTGTAGCTGTATTAGTCGGGCGGGGCGGTCAGTACCTTGGTTCCCTGGATGCAGGTCGGGAGGACAAGACCCGTCATTCGCCGTGTTCTGGCTGACCCTGTCCTGACCCTGCCGGACCCCCCTCAACACCACCACCAGGAAGACCCAGGCCCCACCGTGGTCCATTGCGAGTCCACTGTATAGTACTGTGCAGCACTAACTTCCTCTGGTACAGTACATACATACATACATACATACTTACTTACACACTTACTTACAGTACTTACTTACAGTAGCAGAGCCTGTCCATGTCCCTCCTCATGTCCCTCGATGAAGAGAGCGACACCAGCAGCGCACCCCACCTCCACCCACCTAGCCTGCTGCCCGTCGCCAGCCAATCAGGCGGGCCTGCTCGGCTGGCACTAGGCCATCTCCAGCGCCCTCTGCATTCCCGCTGCTTCTACAGCTGGATCCTCTCCTGCACCCCGTGATCAGAGCGACACTTCTCATCAAGCACGATAGGCAAATGCCAACGGATATCGTCGCCGTTACCTGGCTATTCTTGTTCCTGTTCTTGTTATTAGCCATGCCGTTCTTACTGACACGGTTCTCGCATGCAGCTGCCGCCGTTCTTGGTCTTGTCGACAGGTATTCGTCTGCCATCTGACTGCACTGGACTTAAACTGCAACCCTGATCCTTCGTATCTCGCTCTCAGCTGGCCTTGCCACCCATCTCGATTCATGCGAGTCTGCTTTGGCGCCTTCGAGCATACTGTACTCTACAACACGAGATCTCCTCCTCGTCTCCCTCCTCCTCCCTCTCCTTCAACACCAGACTAGCCTCAAGTACTTATATGCACTGCGACAGTGCACACTCTTGGGACTGCACGCCCGGTACACCTACCGTTGTCTGATCGACGCTGGGCATTCCTTCACTCCCCCAGCATCTCCAGCCCCTATCTGGCCAAGTTGGAGCATCTGCCTACCGCCTACGTGTTAAGGGCTTGGACGGCTGAACTATCCCAAACGAGTCGCCAGCAGGAGATCGTCATCGCTCCCGCAGTTTCCCCATCAGCCCTAGCCACCCTGCCAGGCTCCCTGTCTGACACCCGCAATCTTTGGGCTTTTTTATGATAACTAGATCGCCGCAGACTATTTGGCTCCAACACTCTCTACTGTATCTATGTCCTTTCATCCGTGTAGGCCGTAGCGTATTTTCCTTTCTCGCGAGCCATACTTGACTTTGCGCGGGGTTTCGACGGTGGTGTGCGAGCCCGTGTCAAGGGGCAAAGCGTAGCCTGCATCGTTGATGGTTCGGAAAAGCAACACTTTCTCCATATACCAGGAGGCTTGGCTAGGTATTCGTCACCATAGCAGCTCTCAGACCGCCCGAGACAGTTGGTCTAGCTTGGTACCGATAACCTGGCTCGCGTTCTCTTTCGTCCAGCCACGATCCAATAGACCACCGCTGCAGGCCGGGTTTATTCTGTTCATTGAGAATAATGCGGTCTCATAATCCACCGGCAGGCGCTCCCCCCTTCGAGCTTGAACCTCCTGCCGCCGCCGAAGAAGATGTATCCCTCCAGACTTACTCCGTTGGATCGACTCCAAACGCCTCGACTCACCATCTAAGCGCTGCAAATAACGAGCATCTCCAAAGTTCCGAACCAACTTCCTTGCTCCATCTCCCTGCCCATGCGCAGAATCACTACTACCTAACTGCTGAAGGAGTTGAAGTTGACGAAGTCGAGGCAACTGATGAGGATGAGAATTATGACCATGATATGGTAGATATCGAGGAAGGCGGCGCCCCTTTATATGATATCGACATGGAAGAGACGAACGACCAGTCCCCTGTGTCACAGCTACAGGACACGCCACTAATATTTGACCTTGCCGATGCCCCTATTAACAACGTAGTTCCTCAACTATTCATACCGACCGCAGCCGACCCTCCCACTGACCCGGTCATCGCCGGTCCTCAGCCAGCGTTAGAGCAGGATGAGGATGATCAGGATGCCCTCGGTTTGGGCATTGATGGGTTCGAGCCTCAGCCCCTCTTCTTGGCTAATGTGAACCCCGGCATTCTCGCGCCCGATAACTCCAATTGTTTTGATTTTCTGCGACTTTGGCGATGGCACAAAAGACGACACAACCGGTTGAAAGATATCAGGGGTACCCCTCGCAACGTGATTAGTGTAACCGAGGTGAAAGAGCCGAGGATCACCTACGATGACTTAGCAGGCGACGAATGTGATCTTCAAGGCATCAACTGGCAGCATCTAGGTGTGGACAGGAGCGCGGCGCGAAAATGCCGCGCCAAAACTTTTCGAAACTACACCAATATCCCCAATTCAGATGCCTGGAGCCCCTCTATCCCCGATAAGTTACTTACTAGACATGAAAATTATTTCCGATTTCGAAGCATGGATTTGCGAACCGACGTACGACTACTGCACTTTCAGCTACGCAACATTATGGGTTGTGCCTCTCGTACTGCTGTATATTATCCTTGTATATCTGGCACCGTTCGACGACTAGATCCTACTACCGGCATTGTCAAAACTGCTATGAGGTTTAAAACCAGCGATGATGCCCAAGTTTCTACCCTGGCAGCAGAGGAGGGCATGTTGGTTACAGGTAGTTTCTACGGAACATATCGGTACCGTCGTCTGGAGACGGAAGACGAGTCCTGTTACTACGATGGGAGACTTACCGATCATACCAGTGGTATTACCAACCATGTACAAGTCAATTCGTCTCGCAGTTCATCCACACCTGTGGCAGCATTTGCCTCGAACGATTATGGCTTTCGGATGGTGGATCTAACTAGGAATGAAATCATTCTTGACAAGATGTACGACCACGCCCTCAATTGCACCGCCCTTAGCACGGACAAAAGACTCCGCGTTATGGTCGGTGACCGACAAGACGTTCTGATTACAGAGGCTGAAACAGGCAAGATCCTCGTGAACCTTCGTGGGCATAGAGACTTTGGTTTTGCCTGTGATTGGGCACCGGACGGCTGGACCTTGGCCACTGGTAATCAAGACAAAAGTATTCGGATTTGGGACGCTCGAATGTTGGAGAATAGCCGAGGCGAAAGTGTCCCTGTAAGCGTAATACGGACTGAGATGGCGGGCGTCCGAAGCCTACGATTTTCTCCGCTGGGCTCTGGGAAACGGCTACTCCTTGCAGCCGAAGAAGCAGACGTGATCAATATCATTGATGCGCAAACTTTCAACTCCAAACAAACAGTTGACGTCTTCGGCGAACTTGCCGGTGTGTCTTTTACCAATGCTGGGCAAGAGGTTGTAGCTCTGTCAAGTGATCCGGTACGTGGAGGAGTGCTATGTCTTTCTCGGTGTGACGCTGGTGCGGAAGACACCTTTGATTACACACCTCGACGCTATTCCCGGGACTGGTGGCGTACTTCGGGTTACGACTGGCTACAAACACCTCAACAGGTTGTAAACCACCCGGGATCGGAAGTAACTCTGACACAAAAGCGACGGCAAGCCGCCATGGCAGAAGACTGGTTCTTTTAATCGGGTATATACCTGGAATAGCATTTGGTTTATACGGTGGATGGGCGTTCGGAATGAGAGGGGCATTCAAGGATCATTAATAAACAGTTAACATTAGGGGGCCATTGAACACTTTCGTTTTTCTGTTATCCGTTATAATACCCGCACCACGTCGTCATCGTGTGTGCAGTTGAAGGCATAGACTTCCAGGTGTGGTAAGATGTATAGTGGATATAGAGGCTCTGCGTTAGAAGGCGTAAGGCGCGTGATCAACCTCCTCGCTAGCTATTGCTAATCGGGGGAACTGGGCTGGGCAACATGCATTCTGTACCGATATTAGACGTTGATATAGTCTTTGATGTCATCTCGAGAACCTATTGGGTCTTTTCACGTGGAATCCGACAGATTTCTACTGCAGGATGTTGTCGACGCTGGAGATTAGAGGCTATAGTATAGATAGACATTATATTATTCAGTATAAATGTAATATGTATAGAATTAGCTAGAAGCGGACGACGTAAATTAATTTTCCGACCTATAGATACCGCCCTCTCCAAATTAAAGCTTTCCTATCGCGTACCCCTTTACCAAGAGAGATGTGATAGTTCCTTCAGTACATGTCACCTACGATGCTCCGTTTACTTAATTCTTCTAATGGTGCGTATTGGACCAACCTGCCGACCGTTTCTAATTGTAATCCAAATCAAGTCCGTTCTTTCCGTCCGAGTGATATAGCGGAGGCTTTCAGCTGGTGTTGGTTTGCTCTTCTGAGAAGAACTGGCTCGATATACTGCACATCGTCCTTGGACCGGGCATGATGATTATCTAGATTCACTATGCGTTGCGGGGAATATGGGTGATAGAATAGTACGGTGCTGCTTTGGCTTTTGACGGTGGTGGTGGTGGTGGTGGTGGTGGTGCTGCTGCTGCCTCTTTGTGCATTTAATTTGAACTATTACCGAATAGAAATCACGACAGATATGATGGTATCCCAATCTCTAATTATACACAATAGCTGTATTTCTGAGGGACCCTCGGCTCCTCCAATACCAGTATAGGATGACATCAAACAGATCATGGCAGGATGATTTTCCTTCTCCCTGACCCGAATGACTCCAATGTAAAGACTTGTCCAATATGGTCCTACAGGATAGCGGATGCCGTGACGTTCACCGCCACGTCGATCCACGTGCAGCCCGTGCTGTTGTACTTCTGGGAGAAAGAGCCGTCGAGCGCGGCCGCCAGGAACTCGAGGGCTCGCGGGGCGCCGTTGATGAGCTCGTCGGTATGCCCGCCGATCGAGTTGCGGTGATACAGGATGTTAGCGCCCACGCCGCAGTACTGCGATATGACCTCGTCGGAATCCGCGATGCCCGCCGTGGCTATGTTCGGAGGTGATTTAGTTAGCCTTCATTCTATGCGCATATTGTTGTCCTTGGTGTTTTCCTGTCCCCTCCCTCCACGGCCCACCCTCCGCGACAAGACGAAAAGAAAAAAGTAAGAGGACCGGAAGAGGGGTTGCGGAGGAGAAGAGAACTCTTACCGTCGTCATTGATGGCCTTGTACGCAAACACCGGCATCTGCGGGACCCCGTGGTATCCCTGGTACCCGTTGTTGCCGAAGATGCGGGCTAGCTCGGGCGCCGCGAGGATGGCGCCCAGCCCGTCGACGAAGTATTCGCCGAGGTCCTCGCCAGTGTAATGGAGCAATTCCTCGTCGATGTTGAGATGCAGTGTCGCGAGGAACCCGGTTGCGTTATACGGCCCTTCCGTCTTGAGCTGGCTGAGCAGGAACTTGCGGGCCTCGGGGTACTGCGATGTCACTATGATGTAGAAACCAGAGAGTTAGAGAGATTATTTCTCTTGTTTGTGTTCAAATGGGGGGAGGTGCCCGGACAGTAGAGAATAGGGAATCGGCGGAGGCCCAAGCCTAACCGACTGGTTCTACCATGCCACGAACACTCTTACCGCTTCCAAGTAGGAGCAGTAGTTTGCATAACACCCGAGGTGAAGAAAGGGACAGGCGAGGAAATAAGGAAGAGGCAAGAAGAGGGAGGAGGTTAACTCACGTCCGAGGAGCCCTGCTGGGATCAACCCCGAGACAACGGATTTGGGATCGGAGAATATGGCGGTCACATTCGGGACCAGGCCGCCGATGGCCGCGGCCGCGAAGTCGAGTTCCTGCGCGTACGATGCCTGGAGCTCGGCGGCGAAGGTGCTCGCTATACTGCCCCCCGAGTATCCCCACATGGCGTAGCGGGTGTTCTCAAGCGTGCTGGGAAAGGGGTCGGAGGAGAGGGCCGCGCGCACCGAATCTAGCACGGCGTGGCCCTCCTGTGGCCCCGCCGCGAAAGACGCCAACGGACCTTCGAAGTCAGGGACGTTTACTACGGGATATATCATGTTAGCATGGTTAGTTCGAAGCCGGGAGTCGGGATATAGAGCCGGGAGAGGGAGGGAGGTTCTATGAAAGCAGGCCTTGAGAGACAATGTGTGAATCCTTGTTCGGGTACCGAGATGTATTGCAGTCTTGGGATCAAGTCACGGGCTGGAAGAGCAATAGCATCAAATAACGAACGACTTACCGTACCAGCCCCGGCCGAGAGCCTCGAAAATAACGTCTGTGTAAGCTGGGATACCCCCGAATTCCTCGGCAAGAACTGTAGAGAGGAGGTAGCTAGGGCTACCATCGACATCGGCGGTGTTATAGGGGATCTGGTAGGAGAGCAGAGCCGCCTTTCTGTCACATGCCTTCGTGCCATTGGTCTTGGCCTCAACAGGGCTCTTGGGCATCAGTAAAGTTGTCACGGCCCACGATGGTCGGTAACGCGTGTCTGTTGTTCGGAATAGAATGTTGCTGTAGAAAGTGTTAGCTGGAGGGCTCCAGGAGTATATGATGCCGATGACACTGAGATGGGGATAAGACATTCGGGAATGCGTACTAGGCCGCTGCTGCTGACACTACAGCCGTGACATTGCTAGGATCTGGACGGATGCGGAGGATCGTGCCTGGTGCCGCCGACTCAAAACCAGCTGGCGCCGTGTACCACGGGTCCTGGCTTGGAGGTATGGCGTTGTTCAGGACCTGGCGGTGCTGGGGGCCGTTGTGCCCATGAGCTGAGAGAAGAAGGGCACTCAGGGGTAGTAGATAGCCTGCGAGGAACTGCATTTTATTTAGAGACTAGGGTTTCTCACTCGGGCTTGGGAATATAGTTGAAGGCATATTATCATGTTGCGGATACGACTGCTTTTATATTCCTCGACAGCACTCATCTACGTCCGAGTAGCCACCTAGCCTAACGAAAACGCTATTTTTCCCCAGGCTAATTTTCGACGATAATATTAGGGATTCCACGGACTGTGGTGTAAGCAGCTCCCTCGTTGTGGGCTAACTCGGGGGCTCTGGTAGGTGGATCTCTTCGGCACTTATACAAAATTGCCCTTTTCGGTAACTTGGAGCGTGCCGTGGCATCGACGAGCCGGATCCGAGGTGCGGCGTGGTGGGGCCGTCGGTGTTCACCCACGCCCCAACATTCGTACTACGGGTGTACGGGTGATTTCATCATGACCAAGATTTATACTTACCTATTTGGGCCTTATGAGGCTTGTCGGCACTCACTCAAACTGGTACGAAGAGGGGAGATCCTAGGCAAAGGTATGTATCGGCCCACTATGCATTTGCATATTCTTAAATACTAGGTTATATGAACCTCCTTCTTCTTAAGACAGGTAGCATAGATGGAGAAAAGAGACGAGACGTGAGGCGAACCAGTCCAAACCCTCCCCCCTTCCCCCCTACAACATCCTAGATTGTCGGGGTTGATAGAGCATGCAGCAATGAAATAAAACACCAGAACACATTGATGCTAGAGAACGCGCCAAACTCCGAAAAATAAACTGGTCTCTGGAGGAGCCCATTTGCTCGTTAACCCCAATGTTGCTTATTCAATATCGCTTGCAACTTACATGCAGTGATTATAGGTCCGGAAAGAAACCGAGACGCGACTAAGCCAGCCCGTATCCTTTTCGAGGTATCTCTTTCTTGCTATCACTTTTCACTTGAAAGAATTAGCAGCGCTGTTGGGCCTAAGGAATTTGAAGATTCTATGTTGATGTGGATGAAGGAGTACCTAAATTTTATACAGGTCCGAGAACATGCTACTTTTATACACCAACTACACGAACAATTAGAGTGGCGGGTGGTGGTGGGGGCCTCAGGGCGTTGTTCCGTGCTAGGTTTGGGGCATGCATTATGAGTACAAATGTTCGAGCACGTTGAGACTGGGTGTAAAAGTCTAAAACAAATGCGCATGGTGCGAGAGCACTAACTGGGAACAAGACAGCAAAAATTCGTAAATAGACACTAGTAAATTACAATATTATGAACCAGACCCATTACAACGCGACAACCGGGGAAATCGGATGACCAATATTGTCTGTCGTCGCGAGTGAAGGGTTATATATGCAATTGCACATGGTCTGTCTCCCCCAGACAACTAAATAGTCCACACAACCTCAAACTCATCTTGGCCCTACTGTTCAAGTATGCAAAATTATGAATCATGTACATATGAACGAATGCAATTATATGCTGATACCAAGAACTTCGGCGCAACCCCAGTGTTGCTCGCACTGGCACTGCGTAGTACCGTCCTTCCAGGCATCAGATGTAAGGCTGAAGATAACGGCCTTGTCACCAACCTCTTGAATAATCGACTTGATGGCGGCAGCCTGTTGGCTGTAGCCGGGGACGGCCTGACCCAGAGCCTGACCAGCGGAAGGCCAGCCGGTCTCCATGATACGTCCCTCCTTACCAGGGCAAATGTTTTCAATGATATCGAGCTGACCCTTCACAAACTGGCCAGCTTGGTCGGCAGTCGTCTCGGTGTTGAAGAAAGCGTGGGCATTGGCACCAACAAAGTCGACACCAGGGCAAATAAGGCTGGCAAACTCCTCCTGCTGCCAAATGTTGACAGTCTCGGCAGTGGAGTACGGTCCGGTGTAGCTGAGCTGCTGCTTGGTGGTGGAGATGAGACCAGCGAGCTCAGAAGGCGTGCAGTAACCATGCAGCACGGCCTCGTTACCAACAGTAATCAAGGAGACAATGTCCCATTGGGCCCAGGCCTTGATAGCGCTAATCTGCTCTTCAACGCTTGGGTTGCCGGCGTGGCAACCGGGTTGGTCAACAAAGATACCCAAGATCATCTTGATACCGTGGGCCGCACAAGCGCCGCCAACAAACTCAAGGGTGCTGCAGTCAGTCGAGTAGACACGGATGGTGGTAACACCAGCAGCTGCAATGGCAGCAATGTCCTTGTTCACTTCACCCTGAGACTTGCAACCACCGCCGACAGAGGTTTCATAGGGAGTGTAGGTGACGGCCCAAGGCTTGCCAGGTACGCCCTGAGCGGGGGTCTTACCCGGACCGCCGGTGGGCTTGGGAGTTTGCTTTGTGGTCGTGGGCTCCGGCTCCGGCTGGGGCTCGGGGGTCGTGGCAGGGTAGGTCTGCACTGGGGCGGGAGTGGTCTCTACGGGAGCAGGGGTTGTCTCAGCAACGTAGGTAGCTGGAACATCGCTGGTGGACGGGGTGGGGATATCAAAGGGGCAGTAGACGACAGTGCTCGTCTCGTAGATGGTAGTCACAACCTCGGGCTGTGTGTACGTGCCAGCGGGATAGCTTGTAACCGTGGGAATGGTCACTGTCGTGTCCTCGGTCACCGTGGTGGTGGTGGGAGCAATGGTATAGGTGCCGGCGGACGGGCACACGTAGGTAGTGCTCTCAATGACGCTAGTCGTGACACCCTCGCTGGTCGAGACAGTAGCATACGGGCAAACCACAGTTGTGGCGGTGGTAACAACGGTGGTAACACCACCGAGAGTGTGGGTGCCGGCGGGAACCGAAGTCGTGTACGGGACGGGGATCGTCGTGGCGTCAGTCAGTGTGATTGTGGTCGCCGGGAAAGTGTAGACACCCGTAGTTGGGCATGTCTGAGGAATTGGTGTCGGCACAACAACCTGGGTGGTAGACACGGTCGTGGGTGCTGGTGGCGGAGCAGGGGGGAACACCACTGTTGTTGTTAGTTAGCATAATCGTCTCTCAACAGAGCTCCCATCTCCCTAGCAGCTTTTGGGCAGCCCCGAGGTCATTCACGTACGAGTAGGCTGGCCATAGTAGGTGCTGTATACGGTTGTGCAACCGCAGGTGTCCTCGGCTTCGTAGCCCTTCTTCGCGTGCAGAGCGGCATGGTTGTGTCTGTGGTGAACGCTGCCAGCGCTGGCACCAGCGGCAAGCGCCGCGACGGCCAAAGTTGCCTTCATTTTCCAACTTTTTCTACCGAAAACTCCTAGGTACTGAACTCCAAATCTACCGGTCGTATACGGACGGCTGTCTGTTCCTCTTCGTGATGTCGTGATAAAAACGAGTGCCCGCTAAAAGAGTGAAGCGGTGGGTGGGATATGGTGATGGCGAAGGCGAAGGATCAACGATCAATCGGCGTCAGGCGTGGACATTAAAAGAAGCCGCCTTATGAAAGAGAAGAGAAGGGAAAGGGGGTCTTGGGCGGACAGCATGGTCGTTAGTTTTATTACGTGGCCACGGTGCCATGGGTCTTTTGGCGCCAATGTGCCTGGGCTTTGTTTTTTTCTGGTATGGCGCCGCGAGATGCTGGCACCTCTTGTTCGTACTGATGGGGCATGTTGGCCAAGCTCAGCGGAACCCCTTGCCCGCGCAAATGTACACATTTTTTCTTCCTCCCCAGGCTCGATGACTAGGTACCTAGCGCAGGGCACCAAGTGGTTCCTCTCATCAGGGCCGGGGTACATAGTGCATAGTAGTATTCGCTGGTGTGGGTATCCAAGCACCTCTGCTTCACCGTATTGTTTGTGGTGTTTGAGACCAGAGGCGGCCCAGCCAAAGCATCACCACACCGCACTTGCGGATGTCGTCCTTTGCAACGATTCTTCATAGTCTCTCTTGGGGCGAGCATCAATCCATCAGTACAAGTCTTCAGCTTGCGGCCCGTAGCTTTGGGACTCGTTGCTTGTAGCTGCCCATGGGTAAAACGACCAGCTACGTACACGAAGTACAGCCTTGCTTCGTGACGGGGACGGACCTTTCAGGTCATTGGAAGCGCCACTCGTCCTGGGAAGTGTCATAGGGGACCGCAAAGACGACAGGTGAGTGGTCGGCATGAGATGAGAGGCTCGCTGATTGGACGGCGGAATTGTCAAAGCATTGTCCAGCATTCAGACAGGATCATGAGGTGGGATAGGAAGTGGAGGTGGGATTTGAGCCGGGAGAGTTCAAAGAAGTCATCGAATACTCAAATGCAGCTAGTCAATTTCTCAGGGCCAGATGGCGCCTGGCATTTGCAGGGGCTGTGTGGATTGAAGAGAGGCAGGGGAAATTGCCGGTGGTCCAAGCGAAATTACTCTGTACTAGATGCGAAACTTGGGGTATGGGTGACTTCCTTCCCTTGGCCGTAATAGCCGTGGTGAACAGTGCTGCTACATGTATATGTACCTATCTATTACCATCCCCACTGACACAAAGACACGATCCCCAGCTAACTCACATGCGCAATCCACAGTCACAAACCTGGACACAAACTGCCCAAGAAAACAATGGACATGACAAACAAACAGGGCTTGGCTTGATCCTGTTTCCTAAAAGATGTGACAGACAACTATCAAAAAAGCACCATAATTGCATAATTATATATCATGTGCATCACCATGCCCGTCATCACCAAAGGGACCTATCCAATACTACATTGGAATAGGTGGGCAACTTGGAGCTGAATGATAGTGCGGATAGTTGTAGAGAGTTATTATGACTTTTATTGATGCTGATCGTTTCTGAGGAAGGGTTGGCCGGATCGAGGGTTAGCCACGTTCGAAAGTCTGATGCGGTACCTACCCTAATCCAGGTACGCACACTACCTGCCGTCTTACTTACAGCAAATATGGGGCCAGCCTCTCGTACCTGCATCCATCAAGCGCATGACCCAGCCGTTATCCGTCTACTTATAGGTACATGTAGCCCCTTTTGGTGCTGTCAAGTTTCACGCAGTAGTCTACCCGGTTCTGGGTACCTAATTGTCGTCAGAACAAGAAAAAGCTAGACGGGAGAGTACATAAAGTAATATTTATGCATTGTAGAGCAGCACTGGCATCGGCCGGTCGGTACATAGGTTAGGTAGGTAGGTACCCAGGTATTAATCTACTAGCCCAACCTTGTATATATTTTGCGATGATGGAGGGCAAATGGACGCATCACTTCAATTTGAACCTATTTGAGTTCCCCAGATTGATCGTGGATGACATACTGCTGGCAGAAGTCAGCCAACAAGATCGTGAAATGAGCCAAAATCTATTGTACAGTAGGGATGTACTGTATCATATTCTACGTTCGCAAAGTTGCCGACTTGTACAGTGCCAGAGAATCTTTGATTGTAACCTGTCCGCCACGAGCAAACACTCTTCTTTAATTTTTCGAAAAGGGATATGAGTACGAGGAGGCGGATAGGGGATACGGAGATCGTAGATTACTCGCACTCCCGGTTCCTGTCCCGGTGAGCGACCTGTCCAACGTGAGACTACGCAGGGCGAGACCATCAGCTTTCCCCACAGCCCCAAAAATCAAGCTTTTGTTAAGGGGCTATTCCCTCCTTCAATACGAACCGTTTAGATTTGGCTCTGATAGCAGCTACCTAATTTGATATATACCTAGTTTATGGGACCCTTGTTCAACCACAACCATTACACTGTTAATCTGTAGGTGCTTCATTGTTCTGAATTGTGTATTGCGCTACCGATGTTTCAGGTCCGGAAAGGGCACGGCGATTCCTGAACAAGTTACGATATTTAAGGCAAGGCGGTGTCCGAAAACTGATTATTGCTGCTTGCAAAATCCCTATTAGGTTTCTCGGGCGCAGCTGAACCGAACCATCCTCTCAAAGCCCTTAGAAGGATAGTTGGGTAGAAGATGAGTATACATATGCCATTAGGGATGGATGCCTCTATCCCGTCCCCTGTTTTGACACTTCATCCCCCCCCTTTCTCTCTCTACCCTTTCTGCCGCGTTCACATCTGAAGCAGAGTAGTCAAGGCCACAGATGCGAGGAAGAGGCCAGTCTAGTTTCTCGTTAGTCTGAAATTATGTACAAAGTAATATATGCTTGATCCAACGCTTACCGAAACGCTATTCACAACACCACCAGAGAGTGGCTTATCAGTTGTGGTGGTAGCGCTGGCATTGGGTTTGGGTGTATTCTTTCCTCCGCCACCCATGCCGTCAATGTGTGTGGTCGTCGTAGAGTTTGTCTTAGTTTGAGAAGATACGGCTACTGTATCCGTCACAGTCACGACTAGGGAGCTAGCCGTCACGGAAGAACCTACGATTGCTGTGGCACTCTCGTTCAAATAGGGCTTCGCTCGTGTGGTCGAGTCGAGTGAGATATCTGGACTAGAACTGGATAGCACGCCTGATGCGGCATCTGTAGCGGTAGTAGGAGGATTGGGGACACTGATGGCGGATTCTGCGTCGATACTGTCGGTTTCTGGAGTCGTAGAGTCAGGGATTCCGCTGCTGCTGGTGTCTAATTGGGCGAAAGCAACGCCGGCTAGGGCTAGGATTGCAACTCTTCTCATCGCCATGTTTACTTAAGTGATGCACTAAAACAATGTAGGGCGATCTAACTACTTAGTGAAGATCAGTTGAGGCGGTGGAAAGGGGGCAGCACGAATAGAAGAGCTGACGGGTGACAGGCTGAAGAGCATATCTAGGAATAAAGTCTCGAGGCACCTCTGACGCAGTATTATACTATTTATCTACAACCCGAGGAAATTCTAGAAGGCAAGGGGCAAGGGGCAAGTGTTGATACATTCCAGGAGGTGGTCGAGGAAACGACGAGGTCCGCCCTGTGCTGCTACAACATCCTGGGAGTAGGGTTGCAAGCAGAGAAATGCATCTCGAGAGAATCGTGGAATCGAGACTCTCGAACATAGCATGGTGATTATCAGCATCGGTTCATGCCGAACCTGAGACAAAGAGGCGCCGTAGTGTGAAGGCGGGCTGGTGTGATGGAGATGAACAGCTGGTAGAAATCCATGGCTGGAGAATTCCGCCTCAGCCTCCTGCAGAAATTCAAGGTTGAAAGGTTGAAAGACCACAGGACTTTACTTTGCTGTAGGTACGGAGTAGTACAGTAGATAATTCAGTCGTGGGTGATACAAATAGCTAAGCAGGGTTGGAGAGGCTGAGCTGCTTGTGGCGGGACGGGAAGTCACCCTCGCCAGTTGGCGGGAAGTCCTTGGCACCTGGCGATACAGAAGCATCCTTGTCCCTTATCATGGGAAATTTCGTTAATAGGTATCATACCTACTTATCCAACGTTCGTCGAGTTTTGGCACTTTGCTGCCTTTCGACAGTCTTGTTTCCTCACACAACTAACCATACCCCGAAGTGATAATGCTGCAAGCTTCGGGCCGGTCGTATGTCTGCTGGAGATGTGCAGCCCGCCGTCTGCGGCCTGCTGGTCCATCGTCTGCGTGGTTGCGCACACCGTCTATACCGCTCGGCAAGGCCACTCAACACACCAGCTCGGCATCCACAAGAGTAATGAGAACCAACTCCAACTCGGCCGTCCTACATGTAGATTGGTGCTAATTCGTCGTCGTAGAATCTGGCAACTGTCCACCACACACAGTCCAACTATGATGGTGTGAATGGGTCCTCTGGTGTTGAACAGGAGCCGGCGCCTAGAATCCCGAGAATATCTATCCGGGAAACTCTCCGCAGATGGGAAGCGGAGAATCCGACCCAGGCAGAGTCAATGCTGGGTGATTACGCAGATGACGGCAGCCTAAGCAATAACCTTACCCGCCCGCAGAACACCAGCAATCTGCATGTTGGTGTCGAGGATAGCTCACCCCTGTTTGGTGGCGACGAGTTGGAAGACCTGCGTTCTGATGATGCCATGTTGAACCGTGGGGATTTAGTCGAGTTGGGGTACGTTCCCTGTTCCCGTCTCTCCCATATTGCTTCTACTGATGCAATACTCGCAGCTCTGAAGGGTCAAGGCGGCCTATCCTTGCTATCTGTCTGGGTCGCATCAACGGCTATGAGCATTATTACACAGTCAGCGGCAAATGGTTTTCAGCTTTTGGTGTCAAGACACTATTCGTCGTCAATCAATTCGCAACGCTAGATGAGCTGGAGCCAGTCATTGCGGCACTACCCCCAACCCAGGTCTCCATCGAGGACCTGAACGTTCTTCAAGATCTAGGAGAAGGTCCATCGCGAGCCGCGGGAGCGGTGCTTCTGCGCAAAATGTTATCATTTGCTCAGAAGTCCGAAGCTGTGTACCAGGCGAATGCCGGCACTCTTGACGCATCCAGCTCCTTCATTGGCGATCCTGTGAAGCACCGATATCTTACTTTGCATGAAATTGCAGACCTTCTACTCCCTGAAACGGATAAGCACGATGGCAAGTTTAGCGCCCACTCTTTGTATGCCGTCCATCGAGCACTGCTCCAAGATGAGGTATTTTTTAGACCACTCCGATACACGGGACATAGAAGATCGTACTTGTTCGAAGTCAGTCCACTGTCAGAGGTCCGTATCATACAAAAGATAGAGAAACTTGTGCGAGAGTATCTAAATAAGCAAGGCGATCTCAAAAACCGTTCATCAACCGTCGGGTCGCCCATTGAGTCTTTCGTGGATAATGCACGGAAGATTATCGACGAAAGCCGGAAATGCCGAGAATGGTCTCGGAACGGCATGATTGGACCGTCTTCGAAAAGGGTTCAAATAAAGCCAAACTGGTCTGCCACAGACCTGGAGATTTTGCAATTCATCCAACTCTGGGCCAGTTACCAAAAATTCCCACAGTATTCACATCTACAAACGTTTGGCGCCGCTCTTCTACGAGCTGTCGGCCGGTATCAGGAAGCCCAAGGGTACCTACCTGTTACGGGCTGGACTTTCCTCCAGGAAGTTGGCTGGATACCCCCGTGGGAGATTCCGGCTCGCTATAGCGTACGGTTTCCTGACGTCGATATTAAACGGGGAGGGAGCTATATCCGTCCTTTTTTGGGTGTCCTCGACCGGCACTTGAAGCCAGATACTTTATCACTCATTCGAAAGCCTTTGAACAATGTTACAGCCTACTGTATTGACGATGTTACGGCCCGCGAGATTGATGATGCAATATCTCTTGAGAAGACGTCGAACCCTGATGAATACTGGATACATGTACATGTCGCAGATCCAGCATCATCGCTTGGTGCCGATACACCTGTGGCCAAACACGCCGAGCTTATCCCTGAAGCGATATACCTCCCGGGGCATCTTGAGCCTATGTTGCCGGAGAATCTTATCCAGAATCGATTCTCTCTAGCTCCTGATAGACCCTGTCTTACCTTTAGCGCGCTCTTGAACACAAACGGCGATGTTCTAGACGAGAAGATCACCGCAAACACCCTAAAAGATGTCATTTATATGACATATGAGAGTGCCGCTTCGGCTGTTGGTGAGGTTCGAGAGGACCCACACGCTGAAGAGGCGGAGTGGGCTCTTGGCAAAGTACCGAAGATCGAAACGGCGGATAGGAATATGACTCAGGCCGACGACTTAACGAACAAACAGAAGAGTGATCTTGCTACAATTTCTAAACTTGGCAAAGTAATCCAAGCCAGACGGTTAGAGAAAGGCGCAACGCCGTTTTTCCAGCCTCGCCCGATAGCAACCGTCACATTCAATGGTGTCAAGATGAAGGAGGAATCTGATGGTTTCATCACTACAGCCGGAGATCCTAAGATTCACGTACACTATTCTCAACGTTCCGGAACTGACCTAGTCGAGAATGCTATGAAGCTGGCTAACGAGGTTGCTGCGCGTTGGTGCCACGAGCGAGATATCCCTATTCCTTATCGAACACAACCTCACGCATTACGCAACGCCCCTCTCGTCCAGCAATACGCACAAGATGTGCTGAATCCAATGCTGAATTCCGGTGTTCGTCCCAGCGAGGAGGTGTGGAACCATATGCGGTCCCTAACTGGCGTCGACGAAGTTTCGACAACGCCCGGGCCGCACTTCACGCTAGGTAGTGACATGTACACCAAGGCGACATCGCCGCTGCGCCGCTTTGGCGATTTAATTGTTCATTGGCAAATTGAGGCGGCCTTGCTTGAGGAGAAGAGACTACAACGTAAGCTTGTTAGAAGCGAAGGTAGTGATAAGCAGGGCGACGATCTCTCGTTCCTGCCGTTCAGCCGCAACCGCCTCGACCGAATGCTGCCAATGGTCCGCCTCCGTGAGAAGCAAGCCCGCGCCCTCACTAACATTGACGGCGCGGACCAGTGGATTTTGCAGGCCATGGTTCGCGCCTGGCGGTTTAAGGAGGGCCCATTGCCTGAGACATTTAAGCTGACCGTATTGCACTTGACCCGGTCACGCATCTTCGGCCAATTAGATTGGTTCGAGCGGCGGGCAATCTTGACACACAGCGCACTTAACAACGTCATCGTAGGTGTAGACGTGCGTGTGGGTGACATTATTGAGGTCCGCCTCACCGACATTAACGTCCACTCCAAGCAAATATTCGTCGAGGCTTTACGCTTACTAAAGAAAGCTGGGGATAAGGAGCAAGGGCCGGGGAGTGCGCAGGCCTTTGACGGCGTAGTTAAGGATATGCCTGTTGAAACGATCTAGATTTGTCCCAGGTTGGAGTAGTAGTGTGATACGAGGGATGTTGGTGTCACAGACTGGGGCCTATACGAAATATGTACTATTTTATTGTAATGAATATATGTAACGATGCCGCTAGATAGATGGTACACTAAGTAAGTGACTCTTATGATACATCGTATATACAGAAGACGAGAGCACTATCGATGCACTCTCAGACTAGCTCTTGTCTGGCGAAAGCAATTTAAAGGGCTTCGTAACGATTGGGACTAGCCCTCTCACTTTGCTTGAATTTTAGGCGAATATATTAGATTGGCAAAGTTTCCTATAGGAGACAGCTATCTTCGCCTTCATACAACGAGGCGCAATCGCACGTGCGTAACTCAATCCGAAGTTCCAAGGTTGACTCCTGTCTCGTAAAAACAGATGGTGTTCTTGTGTGGGTTTCTATAAACAGTGCAATATTGGGTGCATCTAGTGAACAGAAGTATACGTAGTACAAGCGTGCGCCATAACAGCCATGCACTTGGCCTCGAATCAGCTTATGGTATCTAGTGTAGATAGACTTGATAATCCGAGGTGAAGAAGTAGTAGAATATGTCATATTGCGCAAGTATTGTAGAACAGGACTGGCAATTTAATCAATTTCAATCCATATATAGCCATATTTTCGAGGACAAAGGCGTCGAGAATAGGCACACATTGTTCAATCTAAAGGACCAAGATGGATCTAATAAAGTATTAATTTTCCGCAAGACCACGACTTAATAGACTGTCCGCTGGCCTACGCTACGAGCTGTATTGGAGTGAGACAAGCGTCCAGCTGACAATACAATAGTAGCAAATATCCGTCTCAACCCAGTAAACCCGTCCATTTCCCTGATTTTAGCCTTGTTTTGTTTTCATATCCACGAGGATACCGATAGCCCATTCCGTGTATGTCAATGCGTTCATGCTACTCTGTATGTCGGATACAGGAAGCTTAATACAATGGCCAACGACCGTATCATCGTGAGACCAAAGAAATCCGAGTCCCAATTCCGTCCCAACGCCATTCAAAATGCAGTTCTACACGATGTGGTCGGCTAGTATATTTTCTTCTTTCTTCGAGCCCTAGCTATCACCTTTTGTTTTCGCTAGTGGGTATCTCGTTTAATAATCCGCGTCTCAGATCACCGCCACCGAGACCAAGCCAGACTAGATAGACTAGGCCAACTTGGTGCCAGCAGTCACCTTCTCCAGCCAACATTCCAGATGACGTGAGCGATATCTCTCGCTGTGTTGACAGTGTCAATCACGCGACCAATAATGCCATCATTAGGTTGCACGTCGCCTTCTTCATACGGCATAAACATGCCAGACTCGGTGCGGCGCATGCCAGCTGGCTGTTCTTCCTCTCTCAAATCACCAATGGTAGTAGACCGACGGAGGCCCGATTGTCGCGAAGTGTCTTCAGGAAGATTCGAACTTGTGCTTGGTTCACTGCCCCGTAATGAACCACCTATATCATCCTCACTGTCGTGCTGGGAAAATGCACCGGATGGTTTGGATGGTCGTAATGTCTCTTGTGATGACGAGGGTGATATTGTTGGGCTTTTCACAATACCTGTGCTGTGTTTGATGGCGCTATCCGGTGGTGCTGGAGAGTCTTCCCTATACTTCAGAGTAGTTGAAGGGAGCATCGCGATTGTCTTGCTTTCATTATTATTATTGGTAAGGGTTTTCTTCCGGAGATATATAGGCTTCTTCCCGGTTTTTGTTGTCTTCATCATGATGGCGCCATCATCCGAGTCGCTATCATCACATCTCCAGTGGTAGGAATCCAGTTCATCGTCATCGTCATCGTCTCCCTTTATCTCAACCGCAATGCATTGCTTGACTTGCTCGTTAAAATGAATGTGCTTCTTCTCAGCCGCGGGAGATGCGAGACCTGACGTCGCAGCCGACGGTAGAAGGCTCGTGTTTGCTCTGCTTCTCCTTCGCTTGGAGAAAGGGAAAGTAACGATATCGGTGTGGGCGCGGTGCAGAATGGGCCGACCTACCCTACTGGTGGCACCTTTCTGCTGAGCCTGCACGGCGGCGGCGGCTTGCTTAAGTAGTGACGATGATGAGATTGATCGCTGGAGCATGACTTCCGACATGGACCTCTTCTTTAGGATGGGCTTTTTATGAATAAAAGAGTCTGATCTGGATAATGTCGAACTGCTTTGTTCGGGACTATTGGGGAACATGGTGGCCTGGCGCGTCTGAAGGGGTCCGTACAACCAAGTGACGTCGCAGTCTTTTAGCCTTTACAAGTGTCAGTGCCATAGCATAAGAAAGTGGAAGAGATATATACCAGTTCAGAGTCTCCGGGGATACCGTTTTTAGCCCATATTTAGCCTTCATCCACGTCCTCCACGAGGCGTTTTCTAACCGTGGCGCATTAGCGAACTCGCCTCTCTTCGATATTATATAGCGCCATGATGACCAGATATCCTCTTCTCTCCAATTGTGCGATAGGTAGTCCACATGATGAGTGGGGTGGTGTTTGACAGCCGTATCGTCTTCGGCATGCTCGGGGGCAACCGGAGAGCCTGGGCGTGAAGTACTAGCAGAAGTGTCTTCTGCTGGAGAAATTGCGTACGTATCATCGTCAAACCGGGAGGTCAATGAAGGCTCTATATCGCCCAGATCATCCAACATAAAATACGGATTGTCGCCATATTCGGAAAGAAGCAGGGGGTCTCTGGACTCGACCGACGCATCGCTTTCGTACTGCCCATCTAACGACACGCTCGTTGCGGGCGTAGAGGTATATGAAAGGTTAGATTCGCTCTCCACATGAGGGATGGTGGGCGACGGTGGGCCGGAAGACGGGCTTGAGGCAGGCACAGTATGGATCGGTTGGTGGTGGTAATTGTCGCGGAAGAGCTGGTCTATCCTAGAAGTCGAGGCCGAGGCGTGGAAGCCTGTTGACTGGCGGCTCGCGATAAACTTGGACTGTGAGTGTGACCGTCGCAGAGCGGATGAGGAGAAGAGATCGCTCTCCTCCGAGGAGAGAACCACGGCCATGTTCCGATCCGTGTTCAGATCTGGCGTCGACCCGAAACGCGCGATACACTCCTCCGACTTGGCCACTTATAGGAAGACCGGGACGGCCGTCATGCCAACCGGGTTCTCGGCTGACACTGACGTGGAAAACACGGGGGCGCAAAACCTTGATGTGGATAGCCGGGGCTGGAGGCGGGTTCTTTGTTACGGTTGCGGGTTGTGGAGGATTCGACAGGGCTAGACTACGCCTCGAGCGTTCAAAGGTTGTATAAGGTATAAAAGATGTGTGCGGGAGGCCGGACAGTGCCGATAACGCCAGTTGCAGCGAGTAATCCGTAATCCGTGGGAAGGGCCGTGAGAGGACGGCTTGGCGGGTTTCGTACTGCTGCTGTAGGCAGGTCTACTACTGTATGTCTTATCGGCGGCACAACTGCTCACAACACCAAATGCCGGTGGGGAAGCGAGGCGAGGCGAGGCGAGAGAGGAAGAGAGACAGAGGCGTCGATAATCGATCAAGTGAGTGAGTGAGTGGTCACGCGGAAAACTAGGGATTGTGGACTGGGGATTGGGGATCGGGGAAGAGAAAGCGATGCAGATGTAGACCTGTGGTATGCGGTGGTTATCGGAATGGATTTAGGACTAGCGAGGATTCGCGGCAAAATCAAAATCTAAAGCTTCAGCGTCGTAATTAGTGCAGTCTCTTAAAGTCTTAGACTCTTAGCACGACAGGGTGGTGAGTGGTGGTGGTGGGAGACGATGGAGATCGGTAGCCCACACCATGGACATGGGTTATAGTGCTAACAGCAGTTGGGATTGCCCCGGTGAGCTGCGCTGCTGCAGAATGCTGCAATGGACGGTGGAGCAGGATGCGAGCCCCCACTTTGCGCGTGGTGGTCGATAGGTGATAGGTAATAGGCAAAGCAGTAGCGCACTCCCTGTACCTGGTCGCCGTAGCCTATACGCCGCCTATACACCGTCTATGCCAGCGACTACCTAGCGTGCCTAGGGAGGTATCTCGACATTCCCCGGGTACCTAACCAACGCCGCAGGTCCAGGCTGTCGGCTGCGCCCCAGTATCAAGCGCCAAATGCAGAACCCTGCTTGACCGGTCCAACAGTCAGCTGGGATGCATCGAGGAGAAAACGGTTCTGCAAGGTCTCTATCTGCTGCAGCCCTTCATGTACTGATGAACGATCCCACGCATGGGAATGTAGATGACGAGTCATGGGAGAGACATGAAAAGCGAGCAACATATGGGACAGGAATGTCAACATCAGCGGCATGTAAGTCGTTTGTTTCCCCTGTGCGGCGCTGGCCAATGAAATCGCCACCCCGATGGCCGCCGGCAATGCCGTCTGGAGAGAATCAGGGCGACGCTTGGTCGTTGCAGCACGCTACTGCACACCGCGCATGCCAGCTTGCAGGCTGCATCAAGAGAGCGAGAGAGCGCTTGATGACTGGTGAGGGGCAGTCTCCTCGATACCAGAGGGCGTGTAAACAGACAAGTAAAGGAATGCAACCGCGCTGACACTTACTTGCAGTCTGAGGAGTTCTAAGCGAGTCTAATAGACTCGACCAAACAGATATGTGAGCCTCGGGTCAATTGTCCGTCTATGAGGCCTATTATGTGAGGCAACTAGAGATCGGGATCGCTGAGGGCAAAGTGAGGGAGACTTGAAAAGTCTACCAAGTATGAGGATTTCTCGCGGATAGAAAGTCAAAACCGAGCTGTAAGGTATATGCAGTCTTACGCTTCCGCTGCGGAGACCGGCTAGATAATAATAGGACCTACAGCAGGTATAGTATGGGTATAGGTATATGTAGTATAAGAAGAGAGGAATGAAAAGAGAGAGTGGAAACCGATTTGATCCGCAGGGGAAGCTGGGGCCTAGATCACCGACCCTGAAGCATTGCAATTTGCAGGGCCGATGAACAATATAAGTGTTCGTCAATCAATCTGGGCGCGGGTGACAACTTGGGGCGATGAGATAGGTATAGTCATCAAATAGCTTTGGTCATCTGATCCCCTGCACCACCTCAGTACCACGGATTTGTGCATGTATAAGGCCCTCACCGCTGCTGATAGTCATCAGCAGTGCCACAAGGAGTATCACAAGGCTACGGCTCCCTGCCGGGAAATCGAAAGTACATGGATACGAAACTATTGTATCTATCTTTACCTAAAGGAGAAGATAACAACATCAAGGGGCGATATCGAAGGGAGAATTTTATGATGATCATTAGAGCTCTGAATCGCCTTCTTGCGTGATCCAGCCTCCTGGTATAGACAAACCATAAATTCCGAACACGAACCGAACCCAGTACTTCAAGGGAGCTGTCTCCCATTTGATAAAGTCGGTCTCAGCTTGACGAGGCTAGGTAGTCACGCACGACTGACTGGCTTACCTATTACAAGGTGAGAAATAAGCACATCGTTGGCTTTTACTCGGATACTGTGTGAGCTTTTCGCCATCTTACCAGGGGAAAGACGACATACCCGCCCGCCGGGTAGACAAGGCTAACAGCAAGGATCGCGGAGAATTGTACATTACATCTGTGTTGATGCGTCTGCGTCCTTTTTGAGTCAATTGCTCCCCCAACGCCGCCGACGTGCATCGGAGGAGACACAATTTATTATACGAGGTCTCAGACTCGGGGCCAGGTAGATGACATGATTAACATGTCCACTACCAATTGTTAGGATATTCGGTCTTGATATAACCGATTCGAAGAGTTAGTCCGAGGATGTTGCCAGGTAGTTTTCGAGTCCTTTCACCACTCCGAATACTCCTCGGTACGCTTGCAAAGCGACTTGACCGTCTAGACAACAACAGGTGCTGGCCGTGAAGCCAACGTCATGAGTATTCCTGGCTGGGACTTGTTGCGTATTTGGAAGCCATCGTTGGGTCGTACTTGTGTAATCGCAAAATAGACTCGTTGTCTCACTCAGCATGCCTCAACTTGGCTCATGCAATGCTGTACACACAATGATGACAGGGTTGCTCCCACTAGAGAGAATCTCTGCTCATGTAGCCTACGGACGACATCCCCGAGCTAACCGACTGACTTCGGGGTTTTTAGGAGGCTAGTTAAGGCACTATCTGAACCGGAATAAGTAAGTATACGAGGTGCTTATCACAGCCTATCTTGATATCGATTCCATGAATAGCATCATACAGCGCTTCAGAGACTAAAAACTTTACGCTAGGTAGGCTTGCATTCATGTATCCCCACCCCCGCAAACCTACTGTACTACAACCATCTACTTACATGAAAGCAACATGGGTGACAGTGTAGGTATTACCAATGACCCCCTTCCATATGTACTACAGTATGTATTTACCTACTCCTACCAACATCCCTAGATAGGTAGCTACCTACCGAGGTACATATGTTGGAACCTACCTGATGTGAAATATATCCATCTAGGTATTCTATATGTTGTTTTTATCGATGTAGAGAGCTCTATTACACCCGACAAATCTCTGCCATTCCAGCTATCCATCTTAAACTGTGGTCCCTTTTGCTATATATTGGCGGCAAATATCGGTAAAGTGGACTTATACAGTCACTTTACACTTTACACTTTGCACTCGCAGATAGCTATGGGGAAATGAAGTACGTGTATTGCCTGCGTAGATAAGTTCAAGGACTGGTCTAGGTACCTGGGTAAGTTGGACGCATCACCATGTACTACTCACTGTACTACTAGTAGCAATAGCAGGTAGTCTTACGCTATGCATACCATGGTAATCAACCGCAGTGGTTCAGTGTCACATGACCTACCCACTATAAGTAGCCCGCTGTACACAGTGGCCATAGTGTAGAGCTCCATCCCTTCTACAACCAAATACAACACCATGGCATTTCCCTGACATACCCACTATAAGTAGCCCGCTGTACACAGTGGCCATAGTGTAGAGCTCCATCCCTTCTACAACCAAATACAACACCATAGCATTTCCCTGACATTCAGCCTCTCGTCACATTGTTTGCTACTTACTACAAGCACCCTATTGTCCCCTTAATAATATGCGGGGGAATAACGTCATATGAATACGTACGTGAGCACGTAAGAAGGATTGCTTGAACACCAGGACAGCAAGGTGCCAGACTAGATCGAAGGTTTAGTGAAACAGAACAACACAAAACCAGCAGAAAGAAGCACCAGCTAACCGTAGTCTAGCGACATCGAGGAAGGGGATAGACCGGCGCAAATTACATCATCATGCCTTGATACAAGATAGCAGATGTAGTTGGCCAGAATCGATCGCTATTAGGTAAGTTATCTACGCATATAGTATGGCATTAGCTACATATGCGTTCTATTACTGTATGATCCAGTATATGCTAATCGATTGGTGCTGATGCCATTGGCAGTTGAGCGCGAATCAATTCGACCACGGGGGAATTCTTCAACTTCAAGTGGGGTATTCAACTGACTATCTCTAGAACCCTTCCTGTACACTAATATCAGCACTACATATAGTACAACTACAGGTACAGTACTTATCGGCTTGTTCAAGGTCCCCGAGTTGGTACGAAAAGAATGATATGGTCCTAATAGGCAGTTCCTGGTCTTTCCGTAATGCCCCACAACTTGCTAGCTTGAATGCGGTTCGATAGTCGTAAGTATGCATTAAACTCTAACGCTCCTACGTAATCAAGTCCCAGTTCTTAGCCTGATGACTAATTATAGAGAGATTTTCACTGGCAAATAGGTAGCTTTGACATGCTTATCCGATCTACTATCCATAGTAGGTAGGTACTATCAGTATGATTTGCCAAAATCCAAAAGATTGCATGGGTTAATTTACTTGCGGGCTGGTGATTGCCTTGCAAGCAATTGCAAACAACCTATCTGCTAAACCCACCGCAAGCTGGGCAGCTAGCTATAAGGGAAGTATGTATAAAGCGAACCTTGGAGTGCTGATTGACTTTGGGGTTGTTGAGGTTGTTCCTGTAGAGGGAAGGAGTACTGTAGGTACCTACCTGTTAGCAAAGAAGCCACCGTGTACCATCACAATACAGACACTGTCCCTCATGCCTGCCTTCCTTACTTACATATACTACAAAGTACATACATACAATACAGTATGTCTTGGGCACATACCTACGTGTACCTCATACAAAGAACAAAACACGACTCGAGATACTCCAAATGAAAAAGTGCCGTTACCAAGCTGTCTTCATTGTGCCCTTTTCTCGCAATGCAACATTATTCAGTAGCTCGAAATTTGACTTTCGGGCCGAGCTAGATACTAGCCTGAGTCGCTTGAAGCTGTCTTCCTTCATCACTGCAGTTCTAGAGCGTCGATCTTTGTGTGCTTTGGAGCAGATCTCTCGATCCCAACGGCAATGGGCTCATCGGCACCGACCGCTCTGCACCATACACTCTCGCACGTCACCCGCAATCATATGAAGAAGAGAGTCCGCCCGAGTTATTAATCTCCAACGCATGCGTCAGGTTTTCATCATCTGCATTAGAGGATGGCCCGCTGCCTTTACCATCCGCTTTCATCATCTCCGGCAACCCAATCGGCGCGCTCTCAGAGATACCAGTCAGATCTGAGATGCTTTATCTACAGTAAAGGATGGGGACGAGCTAGGGAGAGGGGAGGCTGATGGGCTATCACGGATCGTTCCCATAACACCCCTGGTCTGCAATCCCAAGTGTGTGGTTGCATTATGCTAGGTGACCATGCAGCGTCACCTCGATGAGCTCGCTTATGCCTGCCAATGCTCTCTATCGACGGGGCCAGCTGCAGTGCCTGCCTTTATCTCGAATGCGCATCTACTGCAAGGCGCTAAGTGGCGAAATGATACGCATCACGGTATGCCGAAGGGGGCAAGCCCGTGTACGTTATCAATTACAACGAACACCCAGCAACCAAAGGACCAGCGGAGGGGGACACGAGCATGCTAGCCAAGAGATGATGTTACACGCTCGAGGTTACAACTCATGTTGTGCCTATCTATTCTGCAAGGAACAGGTGATGGAGCTGATACTGAGTGACACAAGAGCTGGCGAGAGACCAACAGACATCGAGCGATTCTTCCACGTGAAAATAAGCCCGGCGTCCGGCTGAACAGCAGATCGTGGCAGCCAAGCGAAGTTATGCACATATGATTTGCATTCAGCGACGTTGCTCTGGCTGTTCGGCTCCTGCACCTCGCTCGAACCAACTTTGCCGCGTGTCCATCCCAATTTCAAATCATACCCTACTC
Organism: Xylaria telfairii; assembly: GCA_022495065.1. Taxonomy (NCBI): domain Eukaryota; kingdom Fungi; phylum Ascomycota; class Sordariomycetes; order Xylariales; family Xylariaceae; genus Xylaria; species Xylaria telfairii. Next base: position 28,332 of record MU383898.1, read on the forward strand.
AGACTCTCGTGACACAGCGCGCAGGTGAACTGAACCCAAAGGCCAATTGAACAAAACATGTAGAGGAGCTACTCCGTCTTCATCTGTCGTCCGATGCAAGCCCTATGGCTATCCTTGGCATGGGCGGCTCATTCGCCTAACATCCGGACCGTTGACTGTGCATACGATAGCGGTTCTGTCTGTGGGCTAACGACGCACCTTATTTGGTTGTGGCCTGACGGGTTGATATCGAATAGTGTATGCCCACCTTTCCCCCCTTGCTATATCCCAAGAACGCGACATATCTTGCGTCGTTGTAGGCGCCCTCATTGTCACCATGGTCCACTGTTCTACATAGGCTCGTCTTCATCTGTACTAGCAAAGTGAGCAAGGCACACACATGAACCCAAGGTGCTTGCGGATACCCATTTTCACATGTTTGCTTTGACTGCTGCCAGGGAGTTCATTTGCTTCATGCATGGTGGTATCGGTATCGTCGTTTTGAATTCTCGAATGGGACATTTGTTGGGATTATTCATAATGGCGTTTCATGATTCGTCTATAGTTTATCCTTTACCCTCTAAACCCGGAAGCGAATGCTACCTGGGGAGGTACACGAAACGAGGCACAAAACATGCGCTTATTCGGCGCCACAGCCCTAATTTCTAGCACGGCCGCTTCTCCGGGAACCTCTGGGTCACCGAGTTTGATAGGGACGCCAAGCTCATTCGTGATCCGCTCGCAGACGTCTAGCATGGGCCCTTCGCCTTCAGCCTTAGCCGCGAAGCAGTGGACGTGGACCATGGGGAGCTTTGTGCTAGTGTGTGGCTCGAACAGCTGCTCATGTCCGGCATAAAGCCCACGGTAGTGAGGAAGGAAAGCGATAGCTGATGCTGGAAGATTCATTACAAAGTGTGATATTGTGGGGGGAATTGGGATGCACTGTTCCGATTCTTCCTTTGCCTTTTCGCCATCTTTCTGCTGTCGATGCCGACTGACGTGCTTTTTTACAACAGCGTGTTCTCCGCTCGTGGAAGCAGCGTAGACCAGGTCAGCAGCTTTCCTGATGAATGTCCGGCCATCCTCGTTAAATGCTCGAACGTATTGAGTGACCTAGGAACAAATATGAGCATAGCATCCCGACCGCTAGAACGTCAGTGTCGCCGTACCTTGTTACGTTTAACATTTGAGTCGAGAGATCGGTAGCTTTCAGGATTGTAGTCGTTCGCCCAGACAAAGACACCTCTCTTGCCGGCTGGAACGGCAAACGGACCAATACCTGCCATAACGTCGCATACCACTTCGCCCGGCTTGAACAAGTGAATGAGACGTCTATGTTCGCCTTCTAGCTTGCTATTCCAGTAGACTTTAGCGTAGTCGAAAGTGAAAGTACAGTCGTTTTCGCGCGCCTCAACATTGAGGTTGTCATCACCGGCCAGGACCTCATACGCAAAGGTGCGAAACTCGGACTCGGTGCCGACATTTGCAACTTTGTTAATAACGGTCCGCACGCCAGGGTTTTTGTCTATCAACACCTCGGCGATCAGCTTCTTATATGGTAGAAACTGATCCCTTAGGTTGAGGTGTGCCACATGACCGGCCTGGTTAAAGCCTGTAGGAATGCCGTCATGCTCTTCGCGGAGCTCCTGCGGCAGTAGACACCGCATCACATCCTCATAAGTCCAGTATGTGTAGTCAAGCGAAAGGTTGTATGGGACGATACTTAGCTCTTGCGTCTCTACGCCGTCGCGGAGAAGGGGCGTCCATGTGTTAGACACTATACACATGAGTTTTAGTCAGAACACCTCGTCGCTCTGACCATGGCGAAGCATTTGCTCACCCTTTGGCTGCACCTTGGGGTGGAGGAGCAGGCATCGAGCGCCCTGCGATGCCAGCGTCTGGTCTGGGTGTGGTACCACAACTGGCAGTCGATCAGCCGTCAAGAGCGACTTCTCTCTCTGCAGGTTCTGTCGCCATTGCGCGATCTTCTTCTTGTCGGCGACAGCAGCGGCGGCGAGGTCTACCGTTTTCGCGAAAAGCGCACGGTCGAGGACACCGACGGTGTAACGGACAGTGGGTGGGCGCAGAAGCTTGCTCATGTCCTCCTCCGTTGCGGGATCCTGAGAGCCGACAATGGCAAGGTTAGCGCGCCCGTTGATTATCGAAAACTTGGTGAAATTGGGGGGTTAGAGTGGCGTACCGCCATAGCTAGGAAATTGGCATATCCGTGATCGCAGAACTTTATGAATTTGATTTGGTCGATAATTACCAACAACTTGGGACCCCTGCTCGCGGGGATGGCCTTTGAAAAATGTGGGTTTCGGGGACGGGGCTGCGGCTGTGGCACTCGACTTACATGCAGGGATAACGATCGACGCAACGAACATGCGTCATAGGTCTGGCAAGGCTGAAGTAGCTGAACACCAACTACATCATCCACAACGGATGTTTATATTTGGGTATCTATCTTCACCGCTGCTTGTACGCACCCTGGTAACGCTCGTTCTTGGAAGAAAATAAATTTTGTTCATAAGATGACCTATTGAGTCTTCGCAACCTCCAAGCTTACGCGTAATAATGTCAAAGAAACGAACAATTGATGCGTACTTTGGCATACCCAAAGCCAAGAAGCCGCGTGATTCTGAACCCATTGCTCTTCAAGATGAATCTACAGTACTTGTAATTCTCCCATATTCTTGGATAATTCATTTAAAGACACAATATTACGGGATGCACAAGAAACGGCTTAGGAGCGCATAATGGGTTCTACGACTTGTTGGAACGTAAGGCTAATGCACTTAAAAGGCTATAAGTTCTTGCATCCCCGATGACGATAACGCCACTAGCCACTTAGTGGTGGTGAATAAAGAAACACCATGTTACACTACGCATCCTTCATATCCATTCCCCATACCGCATCTATCAGGGGCTCTGGAGGCAGACATCTCCGGCCCACCGGCGCGGGCCGCACGCGCGATAACCGACCAGCCAGACCTCGACCTTTTGTATTTTGATCCGTATATCTCGAGACTCGCTTCACGACAGCTCTTCGAATTTTTACGTGCTGAGCTACCGTTCTACCGAGTCGAGTACGACATCATGCGAGGCGCAACTAAGACTCACATCCGCACCCCTCGGGTAAGTACTCTTAATTTCTGTACTTCCTTCCTCGTTCTCTCGCGTCTACCAAAAAGAAACAACCTTACATTAAAATTCGTTTATACTGAAGAAGATATAATAACCCCTATCTTCCAAAGTCTCAGCTTATAATTGAAATTGCTTGCTGACTGGAGAACGTTTCTAGTGGACGACTGTGTTCGGACTGGACGAGACGGCGCGCTTCGAGACTCTTCATCCGTCGGGATCTATTCCACTATCTGATCCTCAGTCTTCGATAGGCAGGGTAGTAGATGCGCGCACAGGAGAGCCAGTTCCCGTCGGCCACATCGACACACAAGGGCCAAGGAAGCAAACAGGTTATAAAGCAATGCCGCGCCCAATCCCCCACTGCCTTGACATGCTAAGAAGGTCCACCGAGATGGCAACCGGATGTCAGTTCAATTTCTGTCTCGTGAACTACTATGCCTCAGGTGCCGATAGCATCTCCTTCCACAGCGACGATGAGCGGTTTTTGGGCGCGCTCCCGGCCATCGCATCGTTTTCGTTGGGGGCACCCCGAGATTTTGTGATGAAGCATAAGCCGGAACCAGGAGAGACTAAGATGAATGGGGGATCGAAGGCGCCACTGAAGCTGCCGCTCATGACTGGCGATATGGTGCTAATGCGCGGCACGACGCAGGCGAACTGGCTGCATTCGATTCCCAAGCGCACTGGCAAGAACGAGTGGGACGGCGGACGCATCAACATCACCTTTCGACGGGCCTTGGTGAGAGGAGGCACAGAGAATTATTATCAATATAATGTAGGCAGCGGTCCTGTTTATAAATGGAATGCCGCGGCCCAAGAGATGAGGCCGTGGATGCAAGTCCCCAAACCATAAGCATTGGGTATATTCTCCTTCTATGCCGGCTCCACCTCTCCACCCACCCCCCTTTAAAGACCAAAAATACAGTGATGCTCATCATCTAATGCTTCTATACGCCTATCCGTCCACCCGCTTGCCAGTCTTCAGAAATTCGAATCCGATGTATAATTGAGCTTACTTCCCCAGCTTGAAGGTTGCCTGTGCGTATTTCCGAAGGGCTTGCAGGAATAGCTGATACCCTACCCCTTGATTATCAGGAGCACAGTGGATTTCAGTTAGACGGATAGCCCAGGGTGGATAGCCCTGTAAGTCAACATAGGGTTCAAATGAGACAAGAAGGTCCGGTTCGCGCATGACGGCCTCAGACAGCTCGTTGTCAATTACGTCCATAGTAATGTCTTTCGCAGCAATCTTCTCTTTCTGTACCATATCGGTTAGTACCCTCGTAAGGTCAACCATGGCTTCCCGGCCATCATCCTCAGAGACGAGGATGAGATCTAAACCCGGCCGACTATGAGACCGAATTGTAGGGGCGCCTCGGGCAAAAAGCGCCAGAGCTGGCACCTGGTGTTTGCCGAACCAGATCTTAAGTCGATGGCACACACTGCGATGCGTTTGCGTCATGTATCTCTTCAGAACACCTATACTGTGGGTTAGTGCTGGCAAATCGAGCTGGCTTATGGAAAAAGCTAGTACCTGTCTTCTCATACACGGACAGCGTAGGAATGCCAGCAGCGGCACACCACGCAGCCACCTCGGAAACCTCATTTACCAACTTCTCCAAGGCATCCCCCCTCCCGCCGTTTTCGAGAGTGAGTATTATGCTTAGGTGGGTTGGTAATCTGCTCAGCGTGGCTACATCCCGAGCTATGTACTCGGGTGAATTGTAGTGGTGCTTGAGGATGGACACCAGGCGACTAGAGACGGCACGGTAGGCGCCACGGGTACGGATGTAGAGAGAGAAGATGGCGTGGACGAGGAGATAGAGGAGGGTGTAGAGCTGGGCCTTGAAGAATCTCCTGACGCCGAGACGCGACGAGGCCTGTTTCTTAACGCGGCTGCTACTGCGCTGGCGGGAGGGCGGTGCGGGGAGGTAGTTCTGGTAGGCCAGGTTAGCTTTGCGCCGATAGTATCTGCCATGTAGGAGCTCGACGACTGGTCGCGAGGCGGGACGGAACCCTAAACAGGATGATGCATGTAGAGAATGGAGACAAACTTTAATCAGCTCCTCACGTTCTTCGGGCCTGAGCTTCCTATGCCCAGACTTCTCATCCTCCCGATATATTTGGGTATCTCTCGTTGTAAATGACATGGTGGCTGTCTAATGGACCGCGTTGTTAGATGAATTAAGTGTGTGAAGGGTGTGGTGAGGTGGTCTATGCCGTTCTAAAGTGGAAAGCAAAAGCGAAAACGAAAACGAAGCATCTATGAAAGAGCGTCGGTTGTGTGTTTTCCTGGTGCGCCCTCCTATAATCTGGCCACTCGCATGGCCTTGTCTGGCTCGGTGGTTTGGAATTGCGTAGGCCACGAGATAATTCCACCGAGACACGGCGTGAGGATAACAGAGGGACACCAATCACGGTGGGCGGAGTATGACGATTATCATGGGGAACTGGGGGCTGAGATCTGGATTAAATTGAATGTAGGTAACGTAACGTAAAACGTGTGGTGTGGCAATGAACGTGTTTGCAGTTGGTGGTGGAGTGACGAGAAGATGCAGCTCTAGCTTCGTAACATGGATGATGCCAGGTGCTGAAATGCGACCTCAGCCACAAATTGCGTGGCCTAGCGACCGAGAGAGGGGCTTGTCCGGCGCGCTAGACGGCCGGGGGTACTGTACTACCTAGCCGTGCGGTCTGAGGACTTGCTTTTTCATAAACCAGCATAGTTTTCTAATGCACCACCATTAATTAGGAGCGGCTAAGAATCTAAGCCACAAGTTAACTGCAGAGTCAGCTACAGAGCTCGCTACTACCTACGAGCCACACTACTATTGTGGCTTCTTACAATCACAATCGAACAGAGCTGCCGCGTATACAATAACTCAACTTCCAAGTTAATAAGTAGAATTTTAAACGTTAAAACTCCTCCTCAGTGAATAGAGTTTCAATACGAGCGTCCCTTCAAGGTTCTAGGGGTGGGTACCTATATAAGGAGCTCGTTGCTCCCACCTTACCTCTCTAATTGACATTGTCACCCACCTTCTCTCCCACAACATTGTTGGTTAGGCGCACTATCACATCATAGCCTCGGCCGATTCTATATTAGTTACGCGAGCCTGCTATCCTATTATTACCCAAAAACGTTACCGATTAAATTTACGTGTCATGGGGGTGCTTTCTAAAATTGCAACAATCCCTATAATGGCCATAGAGCTTTGCGCTTTACTGGCCATTGCTTTTAATGGTGCGGGTCCAGCGGTAGAACCCGCACACCTTGGCATCTTCGGTCAGGTTGCTTATTATACTTTTCATCGTCGATTCAGGGACTTGTTCGTCCCTTTTTACACTATTGGGCTTCTCCACGAAGGCTTTCATATTCTTAAAGGAGACCTGCAGGGCCCTCTCTGGCTTCACAATCTGTTTTTGCTTTCGGGTTCTTGGCTCTGGTCTCTTACCATAACAAGATTGGAGGCAATCAAGTACAGTAATCAGCCATATACTATGGACGAGGAAAAGCTATGGACCGAAGGGATGACAAGACGCGAATTCTTGAAGCGCAAACGTAGGTAAATACGGGTTTATCAGCGCGGTGAAGAGCCCAGAGGCGGTCTTATGTTGTGGGCCGGCAACACGAGAGCATTTTCACTGATGCGCCGAGCATTCAATTCCCCGCGGCTACTATGAATTTCGAAGAGACCAACAACAAGTAATGTTAGACTGCAGATGGGCCTGTTGAGATTGTCCGACGTATTCGAAAGCAAAAACGCGGTCAAAGCATCTACCTTATTTCTGGCAAATCTTTCTTCCAACCACATCATCTGGACAATTATTATCAGACTTGCTTCCTCTGATCCATCAAAATGGTGTCCTCGGTGAGGCTAGCGAGACGCCAACGCCAAAGTCTCCGTTTTACAGTCAATTGCCTCGTCTAGACACAACCAGCTTCCCCTCAGTCATCTAGTTACCACTCGATTAACCTGCACGAGACTTCTCGTGGAGGTTCTGGAAGTCTGTCTGAGGGAGGAGTTGACTCGTCGACTCCTCCTTGAGGCTTTATTCGGGGAGCTGGCTCAACGCGAACATTAGTTCGCGGTCGCTTACGCGTCGTGTCTCTCCACGCCGGAGCAAAGCCAGACCTTCGGGTTCTGTGCTGCGCAATGGAAGATAAGATGCTTCGGCATCTGACTCTTTGAGGGAACGTTCGGGGACGTGGCATAACGTCAAAACGACTCGACCTAATGATGTCAGGGGAGGATGGCCTCCATCGACAACTCCGGTACCCTCGCCTTGGTCCAGCCGGGGACACCCCTTGCCAGCTCATTCGGCCTCCCCCCGGCCCCCGGCGAGAACTTGTCAACCACAGGCCCTTCACTTAGCCAAGCTGGCAATACCCCTCGCTAGCTCACCTGGCCCCTCTCGGCAAGAACTCGTTGTCACGGTTTACACCGCTGGTGGTTCCAGAAATGACTTTTATTATTGCACAAAGAAGAAAGGAAAAACTGTGCTCTACGGGTCGGCTCCGGTTCGCCAACATATATATTAAAAGACGTCCGTGCCACCCTAGCTTAGTGTATAAGCTAGTTCCTTAACACTCATCGACTACAAGCCCTTCACTTACTATAGCTAAGCCGGCGACACCCCTTGCCAGCTCACCCGGCTCCTCCCAGCGAGAACTCGTCAACGACGGGCCCTTTACTTATACTACAAAGTCTGCGCCTAGTAAAAGGGACATTGACCAAGTACCACTGCTGGCAAGGGTATGCTCACTACACCTAATACAGTAAGGGTTTCTAACCCCTGCCAACGAAGGTACTTCTGCCACCGTCACACAAAATTACCGCCTTTTTTGAAGCTATCGCGAAAGCTGTGTTGTATTTTTTAACCCCCTCTATTCAAAATGGCCCAGGGCAGACCCCATTTAACGGACGATGACCGCGCTCGTTTACGCGTATTATATGATGACGGCTGCTTTAATCCTTCCCAAATATGCCACAAAACAGGCTTTTCAAAGCTGCAAGTTAACAAGGCATTATTTGCACCCCAAAGCCCGCGGAACCGCAAAAGCCCCCTTCCGGCTATTGGTCCAAACAACAAAGCAACCCTTATTGAATTTATTACTGCTTCGCGGCAGAACCGGCGAATAACGTACCGTCAGCTTTCTGCTGCGTTTTTAAACGGAAACACGGCATTAAAGCGATTCGTACTGCCTTAGAACAGCGCAGCTACAAACGCTACCTCGGAAAACCTCCCCTTACAGAGGAACGAATGCAAATACGTAAAATATTCGCCGCCGAACACAAGGACTAAACTGTTAAGCAGTGGTCTCGCATCCTTTAAACAGACAAAACCTAGGTTATATGGAGTACACACCGCGATCCGTACGTCACCCGTCTACAAAGTGAAGAATACGACAACAACTGTGTAACGGACGGCGTAAAAAAAGAAAAGGCTGGATATTTTAGGGCTGCTTCTCTAGCCAAGCCGGCAAAGGCCTAGGAATATTTGGGAAAAGGATTGGGGTACAATATCTACAGCTTCGTATTGTTTACATATCGTCCCAATTATCAATGCCTAAATTTTACACAACAAAAACCAAGGTCTATACCATGATTTAATACAGAACAACGCTTCGCCACACGTTTCGTACGATACATTAAACAAAATAAAAAAGCGTAGAATAGACGTTGGATAAGGCCAGCTGTCCCTCGATCGCCCTTTAGGCAAAGTCCTTGCTTATCTACTCCGCCGTGTCTCGGCGTCCCGCAGCCGACTCATAAAACCACCAAGCAATCCTCAGCACATCCTCACACTGTTGACGTTTTGACCCCTCTACAAACTCTTAAAACTTTGGTACGGAAGACTCGGTGAGTCAACGTCGCAAATCTTCGCCGTTACAAAACCTAAAAATGAGTCACCTTGTACGAGAGGTCACGCCCTCATGGTGCCTTCGCATAGACCATCCAGTACCCTGGAAAACACCTTATTGTTGAGCGGCGCAAAAATCTCGCTGGAAGGAGGGGGCCAAGAACTTTAAGTCGAGTACTATCCTCACACTATCTCGCAATATCCGATAATGTTTCTGGATGGAGATACCACCACATATACTACAGCTCACTATGTAGTACTGCAACTGTTCGGACGGCGCCGCGTCGCGTATTCAGGTCCCATCTTGCTCGGTCTTCATGTTAGTACGTAACAAGTTAAGATTTCTAGCGTGCCGTCGGCGTTCACAGCAGTTAACAGCCAGACCAACCGACGTCGTCCCAAAACCCTTGGTAACATCTCAATCATTTGAATGTGAGGTTCACCTAAGCTTATACCCAGTCTATCACTATTCATGTTTATCCGTATGGTCTTATATATGCTCCTCCAATCATTCACTCGGACTTGTGAACTCGGGTCCTCATGCGCCCTTTCTTAAAAGCAATTTCAGCATTCGCTCTTGCGCGGCACACGCACAATCTATCTATCTTCCATATTACACACGACCTCCTATCCCTATGGCTGCTGCAATCGTTCCAGTACTTGCGGCAAAGTATATTGCACGGTGGCGGTAGAGCAGAGGACCGCAATACGCCGGGGTAAGGGAGCCGGGGCGTATATACCAACGATACGGGTACGGAGCTGAAACGAGCCGACAAATGCGTTCGACTCACCTTCTATACGAAGAACCAAACCACTCCCGTATACATGGGCAGCGGGACGCCGGCAATCGTTGAAATCACCTACGGTTCTTTCCTCACGGGGTTTTTACCGGTGTAAGCACGAGGTATCCTGGAACCATGGGAGGAGGTATACCGACAAAGCAAATGTTTGAGGGCATGGTAAAGCGATACGTGGGTGCGGACTGAAATGTGCTTGGAGGATGCTGAATGTAGAGACCACAGCTATGATATATTGAGTCATACGGCAAGATCTGGTTCTATTATATGTGTGTATATATAACAGCGTACCACGCCCGATGCCCCCAGGTACGGAGATCCTCGCATGGCGTTAAACAAAACAACAACAGTACTTACTAAGCTCACTATACAGGGGCCATAAACTAATTGGAATCCATATTTTTGAGGGTACTTCTAATCCTACCTAATTTTACGTGTGTTAGATGTAAAATAAGAATCGTAGCGATAAAGCTGATTCCTCCTGCGATACCGTTACTTATGTACTGGAGCGATTGCAACGGATGGGGGACCTCATATATTAGTTTGATAGCTTTTTAGCTGCTTATTTAGTTACCACAGTTAGATAGAAGGGGAGCCTCCGCATAGCGTATTGTAGCGGTCTAAAATGTGTAGCTATTAATGTTGTAGGCTGGATGGCGCAGGCTACATAGAAACTACAGTACTGTGAGAGGTAGGCCTTACCTACGGGCCTAGGTAGTTAATGGTTAAATTGAACCTGCTATGCAGACCGAGTCGTTTTAAGGACCGTTTCTCTCTGGATAAAATAATTATGTATAAATGTCCACGGTACAGTTCCACAGTTACCTAACTGATTACTGGCTGAGTTAAGCCTGAGCAAAAGCGATAAGCGCGCTAAGCCTAATTTGTCGTACGCTTGGTAGTATAATTGGGCAACACTACCTATACTGGGTAGTAGAACCTAGGTACTAGCTAGCCATATTAGTATGCAACGACAATAGTTTCAGTCTGTGTAGTACATATGTAGACAGCAATCTCCCAACGACCTACATCCCCAAGGAACCTAGCTTTCAACAACTTGGCTGCCCTTTCTGCAAATATAATATAACGCAACAACGAGACACCGATGGATATCGACGGCGCCCACTCGGACCGTTGATAACGAGCAGATCCCCTTGTTCAAGTACACGACTTGCGCCAAGCCGAGACGGACCCATTCGAAGTAGCAACAGCCGGTCCCCCTCCATGCCCACGGTGCCATCGCTAGTATCGAAGACGACGACGACGACGCTGCCGTGACCGATCTGATGGAGAGGGGTGCGTCGGGGTCGCGAGCCCTGTTCCCCAAGGGCCCTAGCTTCAGTCTCGAGGATTTCTCGAATAAAGACTTCATCGTGCGTGACTTCGTCGACAGTCTCGCCGAGAATGCCGTCGCGCAGAACCGACGGTCGGGCGCCACTCAGCAGGCTTTCGACCCCAAACCTCTCATCAGAGCCTTCGAGAGTATGAATCCTCTCGGCCTCTCCATGTTCGCATGTTGCGCTGCTGACACCCCCTCTCAGATGCGCTAGAGGGTCTCGGCAGCCTCTCGGAAGAACTGCAGGAGAAAGAGTCGGAGCTTCTAACCCAAGTCAGGCGTGCCGAGATACAGCATGACCAGACCCTCGATACCCTCGGCCGCAAGCTGGACCAGTCTATCAACCAGTTCGAGGCGCTCGACGTCACACTCAACAACCCGAACGGCAATGACAGGGGCAGTCGCGGAGAGGCGGGCGGTAATATCGCTGTGCAGATTGGGGAGAAGCTCGAGGAGCTCGACCGGAAGCGGCGACGGGCTTTAGATGCCAACTTCTTAATACACTGCTGGCTTCAAGTGAGCGAAACTGGCGAATTGACGTCTCTGCAGGATATTCAGCGTCAGGGCGGCTCCGAGAACAAGGTCCGGTGCGCCGTCATTGCGCACCAGTTGATGCGCATCAGCCAGAGGCTGGACCCGACTTCGTGGAATCAGACCAACGGACATCAGCGGAACGGCACCACGAATGGCGTCAACGGCACCGAGAGGTCACATAATACGCGCGAGATATTAGAGAAATTCTGTGAAACTCTGGAACAGGACTTGCTCAAGCAGTTCAACAACAGTTACCGGAAACAAAACTTCGATGACATGATGGAATGCGCCAAGGTATTGCACGATTTCAACGGTGGTGCCAGTGTGATAGCCGTCTTCGTCAACCAGCACCAATTTTTCATTGACAGGGACCAGCTCATCACCGATGAGGTTACGATGGACGGGGAAACTTGGGACCAGCTCGCAGACCCCGATGCCGAACCACCAGGTGTCGAACCCAGTTTACAGTCGCTTATTGACGAAGTCCGGATTATTATGCAAGAGGAGTCGTTCATAATCAAGAGGGCCTTCCCCTATTACGAGACGGTTTTAATCAAGTTTATCCAACGAATATTCCAGCAATCGATCCAACAGAGACTGGAAATGGTACTAGAGAAAGCCAGTACCATTTCGTCTCTTGCTTTCCTTCGATCGCTTCACTCCTCGCGAACATACATCAGTGCATTAATCGAGGACCTGAAATCGCATGGCTTGACGGAACACCCGGAGCCTTGCTCGGCGCAAATTGCTCAAACTTTAGACCAGCAGATGGAAGAGTTATTCGTTCCGTATATCATGGGGAATTCATACATCGACCGAGAGAAAAGGAGCGTGGAGGAACTCTTCAATTCTCTACAATTCCGCTTTAACATCTATCATTCCAGAAGGAAAAAGGCGCCAACTGGCTTTATGGCTTCATTGGCGCAACGGACTAATCAGCTAATGGAATCTGCTAAAGACGCATATCTGGAGAGGCTTGAATCGTCCGATCTGACACCGACCCAAAAGGCTATGATGTTGAGAGTCGCTCGGGTGCAAGAGACCGACAACAATAACGAAATTGAGGTATCCGAAGAAGAGGGGTATCTATCAACCGCGAATGCTAAGAGGATGATGACCTGGCTCGCGGAAAGCGTGCGACGGACGCTCGAGCTTGGTAGTACAAGTGATACGCCCAAGGATGTTGCGATCCTCCTAAATCTCCTCATGACACATATGGGGCAGGTATACGTTGAGACTGCCCTAGAGGCGGCCCATGAGCGGGCCACGTCTCAGGAGAATGTGAAGACCGAGCCGGATTTGTCTTATCTCCCATCAATTCGGCCTGCGGTGACCATTACGAACATCATGTCCCGCTTCATAAACACCGTCCTGATTCGCTTGGCGGAATCCAATACAACCGTCCGACGAAGTATGGAGGCACAATCTAAATTGGGTATTGAAGCCATCGAAAAGAAAACGAATAGTGTTATGAAGAGCACGATGGACGTTATCATTAACTGGGTCACAAAGTCACTGGGTCAACAGAAGAAGCTCGATTTCTTGCCTAAAGATGAGCTTGATCTCGTCGAGTCACTACAAACAGCTACGTGCACATCGACCTGTCTCTTCCTATCGCGCTGCACCAATCTTCTTAGTCAGTCCATTGACGGACAAAACCTAGAGGTGTTCAGCAGCGAGCTCGCGCTTGCCATCCAGCGACTGCTGTTCGAGCACTTCAAGAAGTTCAAGGTCAACGCCACCGGCGGTCTCATGGTAACCAAGGATATCGCCAAATACGTCGCCACGCTGAAGGAGTGGCCGCTGTCCAAGGACGTAGAGGCTGCTGTTGAGCTGCTCACCGAGATAGGTTACCTCTTCATCATCGGCCCCGAGGCGCTGCGCGAGAGGGGCAGGAATCTCGCGACAGGCGCTGCCGCGTCCATGAAGAAGCTCAGCAAGGCCGATTTCAAAGGCTTCGTCCAGAGCAGAGACGACGCGAGAAGTGTCAGTGTTCAGAGCGTGCTTTCAGGTTTGTAATGCCAGACAGACCCTCATGAGGCAAAAGCCGAGTAATGAATGCTTGGAAGTGTTTCAATGTATAAACTTAGTTTCTGGATGAGATGAGACCAGACGAGACGAGACGAGAGAGACGATACCATGAAGCCGCTAAATTTTCTTACGTATACATACGCACATTTACAGCCTTAAATCTCTTGGTAGTTTCATCGTAGCTATTTCCCCCGCTTCACTCCAGGTGATCGTCTCGTGTGTTCATCGCATTTTTATGCTCGCTTACCCGCCTCTCATATTCCATCACCCCGCATATGTTGACTTTCAGCTCAACTCTCTTCCGCCCTTCATATGAATCGATTGGAATTGCAACAACGCACGAAGGACGAGGTAACAGAGTATAAGCGAGCTAGAAGACTACCGCTTACTAGACTTACCAGTTTTTCCACTCCCTTCATCTTAGAACAATAACTTAGGCAGGGCAGCTACTTCCTCCAGCATGATCACTTCGATGACGGTGAGATAGGCAGGCAAATGAGAAGTCAGAATAGGAGTACGATGAGTAATCCTTTTATTTTAGTCAAGTTTAGCCTCAACTCAGGCCCCCCTTCCCCCCCTTTCCTTTCCGAATAAGCCAAGCCAGAACCTTTCCGTTCTCACCCATGAGAAGTTTCCTTAGCCAGCCCAAGTAAAACAAAGCAGAGGACCCCCTTGAGCCAAAAAGCCTTTTAACGCGTTCGTTGCTAGGACCACAGAGAGCTACTAAAATAGGGCATCTACCTAATATACCCGGACAAGTGATGAATACAAGGTGTGCCCAACACGGTTCTCCAGTACCAAAGAGTACAAATATTGTTCGCTGTTATGCGTCTCACTTCTTCTCACTCGGAAAACGTTGACATCCAACTTTCTTAGCGCCAATTCCCCTGGCTAAGAGAAAGCAAGCCCGCGACGCAGTCCATATCCGGGCGCTTGCTAGGTGAGAGCTCGCCGCGCATAAAGCTCTCGACCTCCTCGTCATCGCGTTTTCCTACTCGCGAAAACCTCTCGCCTTTCTCGTCACCGACCGCGTTCTCACCATCCTCGAAAATTGCTACCGCCGTATCGCCGGGCTTGCGCAACCGCTGCCCAGGAGTAGGGGCCGTATTTGCGCGGTTCGTGTGGCGATTTCTCGCGTCCACTGAACCGTTTAAAAACAACCGCTTGGTCGCCGTGTCCTGCTCGCCCAGAATGCGTCCAACCCGCCGTGGATTCCTTGGAAGCGCTGCCGCTTGTTTTGTGGGCGACGCGCCAACTTCAGGTGCATGTAATGGGTGTTGATGGTTAGGGTTTCCGTTTGAGTCCGGACTCCAGTTCTCCTTGTCCGAGTCACCAGAGGGGCTAAGGATGTCGAATTGGTGGCCCTGCTTCTTTCGCTTTTTCTTTTCGGGCTCGAGGTGATCTTCGTCCGCTTCCACATCCGCTGGTTTTCCTGGCTCTACCGATATATAGCGGGTTACGGGAGGTGAGGTTTTTGCGCGTGCGAGCTTGGGCTTCCTATCTAAAGAACCCCGTGATGTGCTCAGCGTGTTACGCTTGCCAGGGTTTGGCTGTAGGACACCTGGATGAGATGGAGGCTGGGGGTGGGAATGGTGGTTATGAATTAAATTGCTCAGACTTGCAGAGCTGCTCGATGATCGCATCAAGCTAATAGCCGCTATGGCGGATCCCGAGGATTCATTCTCGGCTTGCCTAGTCAATTCATCGCGAGTATCAGCCTCACAGCATGATTCCCAGGCGTGGACATCACGTGATCGACCACGAGTGAATTGAGGTGGAAAATGAGCCCCAAGGTTTTTTGTGAGCGTGGAAATGGGCGGGAGCGTAATACCGGAGAGCGCACTCCGACTTCGCTGCAAGGTGCGATTACCGAAAACCGGGGGTAACGTCTCCGTGTGAAGAGGAAGCTGTGGAGCGGGACGTGGTGGTGATTGCTGAGCGGAAATCAGTTCCGCCTTGCCATCTAATGATAGAGACAATCGGACATGAGAAGATGACGACGAAGAAGGAGGTGGTAAGACTGGCGGGTGTTCGCCCACGGATGATGTCGAGGATGAGAAAGAGTTTAGTCTAGAATTGGCGATATCAATACCTGAGCCCACCACAGATCGAGCGTCCCATTCGTACCTAAACGAGTCGTCGCTAGACCTTTCCCCGGTGCCAGATGTCGAGAATGAGTCTCCAGCAAACCATCGATTTGCCATGTATCCAATTGGTGTCGCTGAGACCCTAACATAGGACTGCGACTCACTCTCTGACCCAACTATCCTCGTCGGCGAAGGGGGTGTGCTGGCCAGCGTAGTCTTTACTTCCGCGTCCGTTTTCACATCTCCAGCCGGCTTTGGTATTTCGAAAACCTGGGGAGATGGAGGCCGAGACCTATTTTGGGGCACCGCATCGTTAGGGCTTAAAGGACGTTCCCCAAGCTCGACTGGTGTCGTGGCGCCGGCAGGAGAACCCTGAGGCAGCTCGGCAGCGTTTGGTAGAGCAACCGGCGTAGCAAGGGGCTCGATAGATGTAGACATTGCATCAGACGATAAAACACGCATGCCATTCCCATATCTAAGTGCCTCAATCTCCTGCGGTGACAGCGGGCGAGATTTCCTACGGTCGTTCTGTCGTCGATTCTGAAACCATATCTACACCATCGGGCGGCGTCAGTTCCAATTGGCTTAATCCACACTTGGATGGCTCCAATCAATGATGCATCTGGACCGTGGCATGCCCAAGCTACTACTAACCTGCACTTCCTTCTCGTTCAACGAAACACGCTTTACGATATCGAGACGCGCTGCCTTGTCAGGCTTTGGGTTCGAGTTGTAAGCAGCTTCGAGGACAGTCTTATCTTGCGACCTAGAGAAAACGACGAACCAATGGTCAGCCAATTGAGCACCAGAGAAGCGCAGGGTCCTGTTTGCACTGGCCGACGCAGGGTTCATTCATTGTACACACGTGGTCCTCTTCCGCTTGCCCTTGGGGTGCTTCTCGCTTTCGGCTTTTTGGTTTTGGAAGGGCGTCTCCAATCTGAAGGAGGATTCAAAGCATAATGTTGAACTATCAGGGTTGCTGTTCTGGGAGCTGCTGAATGAGAGGTCGTGGCGATCGCTGGTGGGCGACGGGGTGGACGCGGTGGGAAACGACATGTTTGTTACGTGGACGGATATAAACACATGGTACAAAGAAAAGACGGTATGAAAAACGGAAACGAGAGACGGGTCCCTTCGATCGGACTGGGAAACACAGCACGACGCTACACTGGTCGAGGGGAACGAGGTATCGCGACACGAGAGAGCTTTCTTCCGGGAGGAGCAGAGACAGCGGGTGTTATTATGAGAGAATGGGGCTGGGGTCTATATTGAAGGTGGGGCCTCTCAGAAGCGTGTCATCCTGTCTCCACACCGTACCTTCTCTGCGCAGTGAACCGCGTCTACCAGTAGCTGCCACGGACCCTTTGTGCGCGCGACGCCAGCCAATCACCGCCGCGCTTACTGTCCGAAAAGGGCAACTTATTTTTATTTACTTCCATTGCTTCCAAGCAATGCGTCTCCAGGTGGCCCGCCCGCCCCGTAATGCGCAATGGCCGACTTACACTAGGTAGGTAAATAAGGTACATAGCTAATTAAAAATAACACACTCACTTGCTCATTTCCAAGCTGCTGGAATCGATCAACTTGAGGTGTCAGATTGCTTAGAGACATGCTCTAATAAGCCAGCATTTTAAACCGGCTCTGAAGTCACTCACCTACTCTATGCCCCTGTTAGCAGCTGCTAACTACAAAATACCACTTTTTAATAAATTCTAGCCCATTTCCATCACCGCATGAGCTCTCTTTCAATAGTTCGGGATGTCTAGTGGCGGATATTTTACTAGGTCATTACAACCAATGTCTCATTTAGGTGGGACAGGCAAGGAATAAATATATAATGTTCAAAGATCCAAAGTCGGTGGCATGTGTCAAAATGACGTCTAATATGCCACCAGCGTCATCTATTTCATGGGCACCAGAAATGGTAAATCCTTAAAAACCCAATACCTTTAAACCAAGACCAAACAAAAACATGTATAATTTTATTAGGTTGCCAGGTAACGGGCAGGATATCGAGATGACAGTTCTGTCTTCGTAAGGTGGTCTGCGAGCCTAGGATCCTGACACCAAATGGATGATCCCCTCACTATATCTGGCCATTACTCTTCAAGTAGATCGAGAGAAATATAAACCTTATTGTGTGCACCAGCTTCAACAGACGTTCCCAAATACCACTTGAACGATATAATGGTAAAGTAGTTGGTAGGATAGATCCTTGTGTTAGAGGTAGGGCCATAGACATTTAAGGATTTTCCGGTCAAGGGATATTGAGTATAGCTTAAGTCTGTGATTCTTTTTTTCTTTCCATTTCTTCTTAGGATTTACAGTTCGATTCTTGTTGAAGTTTTTGTATTCTCATAATCCTCCGGTTAATATTGTCGCTACTGTACGTCGACTATCTGGAGCTTGTAGAAGTGATCTTGGTGCAATCCTGGTAGTTTTCGACATCTAATATCATACCCAAAAGTGAAACTGCTTGGGGCTCGGTTTATAGAGGTATCAGATACGGACTCCACGACAATATACCATTCATCTTATCTAAAGATTGCGACTGGCTAGCTTTGAGCTATCCAGTGGTTGAGTAGCAAGTAGAAACTCACAACAAGGCCCCAGCATATTGCTCAGCACGAGCCTGCAGAGTCTTATATCAGAAGTAAATAAAACAAATTCCTCCGCTCACCAGGTAGGTTTCCTGTTATAATATAAAACCCCTATCCGGAACCAGACTCCCAAACACCTTAGCCAACCCAAGAAAGAGCAGAAGAAGTGCTTTGCGCTTATAGTATATCGTCTAATCCAAAACCATAGCTCTATGTCTATCGTTCTACATTCCTAGGAGGCTCATCTGGCGTCGCAGTGGACTTGCGGCGATGCTCCCGTCCTCGCTGGCATAACAAGCTGAATCAGTATCAATGTCCCATTCGGGCTCATCATCTTTCACCGAAGCGGCCTTGCTACTCGAATTGCTCTCAAAGCCCTTCTGGGTAGCGGCTCTTGTGTTCCACTGTAATGTTCTGGACACGCTGTCGAACCATTCTGTGTTTGAACTCATAACCGTGGGAAATGGGTATTGTGAAGCCGAGATGGTGACATGATCTCCTTGTCTCAACTCTACCCGTCCCTTGCCATCAAAGGCACAGTATGCTGTAGCTCGTGAATTACGTGGAACAGACACACGGAGAAGCATGGTGTCGCTAAGCACCATCGGTCGGAATGATAATGTGTGGGGGCAAATGGGGGTAAGAAGAATAGCGGGAATATCGGGATGAACAAGGGCTCCCCCTGCCGAGAGTGAATAGGCCGTGGAACCTTTTCTTGAATGTTAGTAGTGCATATAGAATCGGAGGATCCACATTTAACATACCTGTTGGGGTGGAAAAAATGCAGCCATCGGCTTGAACAACGGTCAGGAGTTCGTTATCTCCGTATAGTTCCAAGTTAGAGACATAGGGGGACGGGCCGCGATCAATTACGAGCTCATTCAGCACTTCGAATTGTTCACCCTCTTCCATTTCTCCCCCTAATTTGCCATTACGGTAAACCGTGCAAGTAAATCGCATGCGCAAATTAACACGCATCCCTTCGTCGCCCATAATCCGGTTGAGATGTTGCTTATACTTCTCAAACTCAAAGGTCGTCAGGAAACCAAGACTACCTAAGCTAAAAGAAATGACTGGCGGGACAATTCTTTGAAATAGCCAAGAAGTAAACAAAACCGTACCGTCGCCCCCAAGGGTGCAGACCAGGTCGAATTTTTCTGGTTGACTCCAGCAGAGGTCAGGAGACCAATAGTGCAGCATAGACGGAAAGCGAGGATCCTCATCAATAATGCTAGCGGCCCCAAAGCGTTTGGAGTGTCGTAGCTTAGCATCAACATAGACATTAACTCCGATATCTGAACCGTAGCGAGGAGTCCTTAATAACCACATAGCCAGCTCTCTGGTCAAATACACAAGCTCATTGTCTCGGGCTTTCGTGACGATCATAACATTTTGGACAGCCCGCCGAATGGGTCTGCGCTGCAGTTGCTTTGAAACTTCTCGAACCCCTGTGGCAGTTTGAACGAGACGAGAGTGAGACATGGTCTCGTCATTCTTGATTTCTTCAAGCACCCTGTTGATATCAACTGCATCGTCAAAGCGATTGTGGTAGAAGCAAGGCGACTGTAAAGATGGAAAGGCGGTATTTGGAGTTGATGTCTGGAGGACGAATTCGTTGAGGGCGTCGGCGAGTTTATGGGGAGGAGCCGATGTGGATGGCCGCTTGCCAGCGGCGGAATGTGTGGACAACATGTTGTTCAACGAAAGGGCCTCAGGTTTGTTATTTCGACTCCTCGCGGCGGAAGCCAAGGCTTTGATGATGGTCTGTCGAGGGACTGAGTCTATGGAGAGAGTATTTTTCGGATGGCCGGGCGACCTATTATTATAGTCGGACACGACGGAGGCAGGGCTTGTTAGGCCGTCGGCGGCATGGTCAGGCTGTGGTTTGCCCTGCTCACCATCGTGGAATAGGGTGGAGGTGGTTAAGTCCGAAGCAGGTTCTACGGTAGCAGTGGCATTTGGGGTCGGGGTTGGGGTTGTGGGCGAGGGATTGGAATCGGAAAGAATGGAGGACGGAGACAACGCTGCGCCTGCGCGGTCAGCAACCGAAGCAGAAGAAGCACCCGTGGCAGGACAAGGGTTGTCGCTGCTGAGGGTAGCGGGCACCCCCATCGAGGTATTGATAGAAGGCGCCACACCGGATTCGGCGGTACAAGTAGGACTAGGCGCCATGGCGACCTGGTTGAAGAGCACGTTTACTGTCAGAGACGAGTGGAGAATCGTGCGTGAGCGAGCGCGCTAACCGATTATAGCCGCAACCCGGTACTTTTAATTCGTGTCTCCGGCTTTATCACCGACAACCAGCTGGCGAAGTACCTTACTTGTACAGTAGTCTGTAGGCACTGCGGGATGCTGCACAGATGCAATCGCACATGCAGGCGCAAGAAGCTAGCGGGGTGCGCAGACGAGGGCACGCGAATCACCAGTTGCAGGTTCCGGTGCTCTGGGTGTTCTTTAATTACTCCTCACACCAACCAACTACCGGTCGTTACTCCGCAGCCCAGCTGGCAGGTAATGTAGTCTGCAACTCAGCTGCCTTAATTCGTCACTGTGCAGTTCAGCTGTTGTACGACTCGGGGTTGCTCCCAAATTCTAAGAATGCATCAGCCACGTCCCATCGGTACCACCGGTCGTCACCTTCTTATATTGTAGCACATCCTGATAAATGAGGGAGGAAAGCAAGTGATGGTCAGGAGATCGGGGTAGAAAGGCAAGCTGCCAGTCGACTCTTGGATCACTTACAAAACTAGTCGAACCTTAAAGCAAGGTTGACGATTAGCCCCGAGCTGGCTGAATATCCCTACTAATCTCACACTTGTTTCCGGGTTTCCTTGTAGATTATGTGATCAAAGTTATATCTTTTGTTATATCTTGTGTTGGTGTTGCTGGATTAAGTCGATTACGTGCGCGGCGGCGCAATATAAGTTCGCAGATGGCACCGGGCCGACGGTGCGTAGGGGAATGATTCAGATGTCGGGAATAAATAAAGCGGTTAGAGATCGAATGATTGCTGTTAAGATGCCGTCCCTAAAGCGGGAGATTATGACACTGTAACGGTCTGTGCATACAATTCGAAGTTGCTTTCTAGCTAGCCGGTACAGTCTAAATGGTACGCCGAAGAAGCAAAATAGGATTATTCAGGGATATTTGTGAGGTGAAAAGGGCCTTGTAGAAATGATAACTGTTCCTCGGAGGTTGTGCAGGCGTAGCAACAGCTAGGATTCTCTAGCAAAGAATAATATGAATCAAGGGAGAGTAAATAGTAGAGAACGGAGGAGTAGAAACAGGGTAACCTCAGTAATGACCGACAATAAGATGTAAAAACCCTAAGGTAACTGCAAAAACTACCAGAGTTCTGCTACGAGGAGAAGGCTAGATAGAGAGTGCAGGAAAGAGCTCCTATGCAGTGCTTCACCCGAGGTCATATCAGCTTTTAAACTCAGAGTGAAGATCCCACGGCTGAAGAACTGTGCGACCCGCGTTGATTCCAAGGTAACAGAATGGTGGGGCATTATCGTGAAATGGCGCCCAGGGCTTCGAGACGCCAACTAACTTCTCAGGACTCGGGGGTCTTCGTCGAGTATCCGCAAATAGATATTTGAGGATGATAGCGCCGAGGGATAGCAAGGCCTACGGCAGTTTGACCCACCATAGCTCCAAGTTCCATTCTCCATATTTTCTCTTCTCAGGTTGGGTGTTTCTTCACGTTCCAAGTCTCATCCTTCGCCCTTGAGCAGGGATACAGATGCGAGGGACGCCGAACAGGGGAAGGCTGTCCGTCTCAGCACTCGCTTTTGAAATTCAGGATGCTGTCAGTGTTTAGGGCTTGCGACGACTTAGGTCATCACATGTCCAACATCGCTTCCAGTTGTTCTACCATAAACAGAGCGCCAATGGAGAATCAAAACACTTTCACGTGATGAGCAACACAGAGCGCTTGTATTATTTTCAGCTTCAGACTAGACAGACAGTAAGCTGCATGACGATCCAACCCTGTGCGACCTCGCCACCCATGTTAGTAAACCATGGACCGGAAATCCCACCACAAACAGATGAGTTCCATGGCGATCACACTTCATATTCTGTCGTAGTACGAATTAGATTCGTGGCCTGGGCAAATCACTCGGGATGAGCCGCCGTTCTGCGGTTTGTTTACCTGCATTGATCGCTATGAAAGTCGCGTAGACTCCGCTCTCGGCATTGCAGCGGGGACTGCAACAGGCGATTCTGTGTGCTTGTTTGGTAATTTGCGAAGATACCGTCCTCGCATAATAACAGTTTTAGCGATGGCAGCTTCTGCCTCCACTTCAGTTGGCCTGTTATGCATTGTGAGGGTTGGATGAAACACCGCCTGTTCACAACGGCAAACCGGCACCTTCAACCTTAGCCGTAGCCTGGTGATGGATCCACTAGTACAACAAGGTGGAAACCTAGTGCCAAAACAACACCTAAAAGAACCCTCAAGACTCACCATAGACGTCTTATCTTGAATATTGTCGATATCGATCCTAGAGGTGTCCAGCATCGAGCCGATCCATAGGTTCATACACAAAGGGACTGACAAGAACCGTAGATTGACAGATTACTAGCCAGGTCCACGGATGCTATCGCATAGAAGCCGAAGCCGTTCGGCATCGAGAAGGCGGTAGCATGTTGACAGGGGAATTGGGTATCGGTATCTGGAACCACTTCAAACAGTGCGTTCTGTCTGGCAACGAAGGACCCTGTTCATTTCCAATATAGATCAGAGGCGGTCTTTTGTTCGACGGTGGACCGAATGAAGTGCTTCGAGTCTGCGCCGGTGGGCAGTCCCTCATCCATGAGCATGCCTGTGTCGTCAATAGTTGATGTACAACATTGGCCACGAGCCGCGCTGTAAATGTCGTCCCATTCCTTCATTGTGAAAGCACCTTCGCTCTCCGCGAGTATCAATTCATTTTGAGATGTGAAAGCCAGAACATGGAAAGACTGGGATTGCTCGATTTCCCGGGTTGTTGGATTGGCGACGATTTGCCGGCGGCCGTCTTCTGAAACAATGGCAAGGGACGTTGAAGTGAGAGTAGCGGTCATCGGAAGCGATGCCGAGAGCAACGAAAGGGTCGCTGTCTGTAGGAGAGCGGGTAGGACAGGGAGATTCTTGAGCTGTGATCAGCATTTTGTGTCTCTAGACTGGGTGTTATGGAATATGCATACCACGTCGGCCTGAACAAGCTTCCCGTTGACATATTCATTCTCGGGCGTAACGGTAATTTGCAGTATAATCTGAATGAGAGTTCGTGGGAAATTGTTGACGAGGACTATCTGGCGCAGGGTCGACTGTAATAGGGACTCGAGATGGCGCTCTCGTGTACCTGGGCAGGGAGGATCGAGTGTCAGACCATCATCGAACCATGGAGCAACGCAATAGGAATAGGTTTGGCATACCTCCCACACCTGCGGCTGGTCGTACGACCACATCTATGATGGCCTCCTCTGGAAGTTCGTCTCGTTTTTGTGCCTCGATAGGGCCATTCACTGCACCGATCACAGTATATCCTGCGTAAGAATACGTCGCAGAGCCATCGGCTTTGTGGAGATGCGACAGCAGTGCCTCCGGTTCAGTTGTGACGGTCATATTTCGCGACTGGGTTGGATGGGGTGGGAAAGTGAGCGTAGGCCGTTTCAATTTCTGGAGAAGAAAAGTCGTTGCAGTGATGATACTCTCAATCTCAATTGAGTAGAAATTTCAATACGTAGGCCCAATACCTTAGGTTAGCTAGCTGTACCAACCAACCTTAGGTATCTGTCAATGATTTAGGTGGGGCACTAGAAATCGTAACGGAACTGGACTCTAGGTAGGTACTAAGGTAGGTACATGTACATACATACCTACCTTAGGTAAGGTAATAGCAGTACTGTAGATACCTAGTCAAGTACCTACCTATACCCAAGGCAGTACCTGTTGTCCAGTGTCTACCCCTCCATAATTAAGCAGGCTGCAGCCTACTCACTGGGATCCACCTGCCTGCCGTGCACTAGGTAGATAAAGAAGGCTACTTGTGGATGAGGGGTTGCACCTGCAAAGTATCGACTGGGGTAGCTTTGAGCCTCACATCATCTTGAATCATAAGGTTTTAGGTCCAGCTATGTAAATAACGGCTTGGAGTCGCTTTGCTAAACGTCCGACTTCGCTTGACTATACTTATTCACCACAGCTATTGCCTACGTATCAAGGTAATCTCTACAGTAATCCTTAGTTCAAGTCAACCTACATCTTGGGGTTACGAGACCACGCCAGTGAAGACAATATGGCTACAACCCAACAAGCTTCGGCAATCCCGAATTTGAAGGATAGGATACCGAAGCTAGAACCTAGGCGAAGACGTCAAGCGCCTGAGAATAGACAGCCTTTTCCCGAGACTCCCTCTCTGCCTTCACCGCCAGACAGTTCTACGCTCTCCTTCCGAATTCCTGCTAGGCGGATCTTATCGGTGAGAGACCACGAACTGTTTCTTTCATCACCATCATACAACCTCATCATTGCTTTTATATTTGGCCTCTCGGATGCAGTCGTAAATACACCCATTTCGGCCATCAAAGACGAAGATTGCAGCCCAGCCGTAAAGGCCATCATCAATATCCTGGATGAGGCTGAGGCGCTGGTCCAGGCCACACCGCCAGAGGAGGCAGGCGGGTCGCGATTCGGGAACAAGATCTTTCGCGACTTTCTAGACAAGGTCTGGGGCGCCAGCCACGCATGGCACCAAAAGCTTGGGTTGGATTCCGACGCCGCCATCGCAGAAGTCAAGACGTATCTCAACCAATCCTTCGGCAACCGCACTCGGATAGACTACGGCTCTGGCCACGAGCTTAACTTCATGATATGGGTTTTGTGCCTATACCAACTACGGATCGTCGACAAGTCCGATTTCAAGCCCCTCGTCTTGCGCGTCTTTGTGCGCTATCTTACCCTCATGCGTACGATCCAGTCCACCTACTACCTCGAGCCAGCAGGCTCGCACGGTGTCTGGGGTCTAGACGACTACCAGTTCCTGCCATTCCTGTTCGGTGCCAGCCAACTGACGCATCATCCATTCATCACGCCACTTGCGATCCACCAGCAGCTGACGATTGAAGAGTTCGGCCACGACTTCATGTACCTTGGGCAGGTAGAGTTCGTGAACAGCACCAAGACGGTTCAGGGGCTGCGATGGCACAGCCCGATGCTCGACGACATCTCGTCGGCCAAGAGCTGGTCCAAGATTGAAGGCGGTATGAAGCGCATGTTTGTTGCCGAGGTGTTGCGTAAATTACCCGTTATGCAACACTTCCTATTTGGATCGTTGATCCCGGCCGTTAAAGGCATGAGCACAGAGGACGATATCGCCGGTACACATGGTGAAGAGGACCCTGAGGGAAGTACCATCGTGCACGAAGGCTTCCGGCATGTGCATCAGTTGAATAGCTGGGGAGATTGTTGTGGGATCAAGGTACCCAGTGCAATTGCAGCTGCACAGGCGGCGAAGAAGACAGGCGCCGGCGAGAGCTTACGACGGATCCCATTTGACTGAGAACACGAACGAGGCTGGAACTTATTGTCTGTCTACAAAGCCAAAATAGGAACGAGGGGCCCCAGGAAAGACGTGTATTTTACCCACTGCATCATGGGGTTATGAATGCGCCTTATGAATACGCCTTATGATATACGGGTTTCCTCTTGTAAACGGCTTGAACTGAAGCATTCTGCTGAAATCAAGGGAATAAAGTATCCATATAAGAAGCGACAATAAAAAGCTCTTGACCTCACATATGCATTACCCGATGTCTAACGTATAATTTAATTTATCAATGAATTTGGCCCTCTAGTTCAATGTTCTACACGATGTGAGGGCGAGTGACTAAACTAATCCTTTATGCTCACCTTCTCAGGAAATGCAAGTGCGGCAGGGTATCAAAATCAACAATGACAAACGCCTGAATGCTCCCCAAAAATCCTGAATATGTTCGTAGTGATCGGGACCAGCGGACTGTGTTATTTCCCATAAAGACGTAACTGTGCCATCACAGTAGTGCAAAATCCAACCCTGGCATTCAATCTTCCCAGATTGTTTCTAGGTCAAGATCACCACGACGCTCGGCACCACAGACACTCCACCGCTTTCGCTTGTCCCTCGACCCAACACCCAAAGTCCTGCCACGAATCGGTGCATCCAAACTAGCCCGGCTCTTCGAGTCTCCGTTCTCCGCAGCGTCCGCAGCAGCCTTTAATTGGGCAATTCTCTCCGCCTCTAAAGCTGCTTCTTCAGCATCTGGAGTATCAGGTATTGTTTCGAGACTGGAGATACTGGGGCTTCTTGATCGCATCGAGCTCGGCGTCGAGGGAACCGAAGAAGACGGGTAGTAAGAGAAACCATATCCAGTAGCCGAACTTTCCGACCTGAAAGATGGAGATGCTGTTCCGGAAGTGGGAGGGCCTGGGAAGGTGAAAGTAGTGTTCGGCGACGAGTAAGCACTCTGGCGGAGTGGGGAAGATCCCCGTTTATACGACGAAAGAGTGTTGGTAGATGTTAGACTAGGAGTTGGGGAGCTGCTTCTTTCGATATGTCGTCTGTCGCCGTCAAGCACGGAAGATCGGGCTGAAGATGGAGGAGGATACGCCTCGTCAACGGGTTTTCGAGGGGTCCGATATCTGCTCGGAGACGCGGATGGGCTGGCTGGACGAAACTGTGGTGGGTAGAGTAGCCTTCCTGCGCCGTCTACACCTGGCATAGATCGAGTGCGACCCATCGAGAGCGGTGTAAGGCTGGCCGTCGACTTGGAACGGGTATGTAAACCTGAAAGGGGGGATGTCGTTCGTGGTTTATACGGCAGGGATACCGAGGATGTGAATAACGGTGAACTTGGCGAAGGTGGTTCGGTCGACCGGCGGATGGTGGGAGGCTTGCGATTCGTATCTAAGTCGTTTGATACGAGACGCAGAGTTGGCAGAGGAGAAGAACGGAATTCCTCCATCCTTTCGGTTTCGGGAACAGGTTCCATTTTGACGTGTACGGATGGCTTCCGGTCAGACTATTGTTTTTGACCCGAGCATAAAGTAGCACCGTCGTCCGGATAATGGTTCGGCGACGTAGTATGTATCGTTATAGAGAATGCAAACTGCAGGTTGGCGACAGTGAACGTGGCACGCCTTGTTTTGATGTTGTTGCTCAGGGTTGCGCTGGAATGCAGTTTCAGGTGACAATAGATGTGAAATGACGGAAGCCAGAAAAGCGAACAGTCAGGCAGCCGAACAGATGTCGACTGCAGTGCAACCAGCTCTCCGGCGAGAGGAAATAGGCGCTTCCAAAAAGGCCTAGTGTTGAAGCTAGACGTAGGGTTGCACGGGTTGTACTGTACGTACTACGTACAGTTAGGTACTGAATCGTCGACTGTCGTGTAGGGATCTGGATGTAATAGGTGGGAGCGGTCTACGGAGCAGCTGATGGAACAAATCGGCGAATACCGGTGGCGCCCGGTAACCTTCCGGTAGGTTGCTGGGACTCAGTCTAGTGCTTATTTTATGGCGGTCGGCCAACGCTGTATCAATGCACGAGTGTCCGAGTGCCTGAGTGTGGCCAGACCAGTAGCCGAGTTACTCAATAGGCCGACGAGGAACGAACCCGTAGATGGGACAACGAGACGACCGTCGGCTAAGTGTCACCTGTCGCTTCTCAATGCACGACTCGAGGCCATTCGTGATGAACGGGCGCTCTTTTGTCTTCTGGCTGGCGTGCAGCAAAGGGCGGACACAAACGCCGGGACAGATGAAAGAGGACGGAGGTAAAGGGTGGGTATAGGAGACGGATGGATGGGCTTTAAGTATCTATGAGTCTATGAGTCGAGAGGCAGAGGCAGAGGCAGAGGCAAAGACAGAGGCAAAGACAAGGGATCGATCGGTCTTCCAAGGTAGTACCAGTTCCAGCATCAATCAGTCGCCATTCACGGGATCAGGGAGAGTCGAGCAGGGTCAAGAGGGGACTGAGGTGCAGGTGGACGCTGTTGTTAGATACAGGTCCCTGAGGCAGGGACGTGGTTGCAGGAGTGCATGTGGTTCCCGTCAAGTGGGTTTGGCACTTCGTGGGGTTTTGCGGCTACGCAGGACGCCTACCGTGCGCCTGCAATGGATCCATGCGGTAGCGTAAGGGTCAGAAGGCTAAAGTTCAGGGACTTCGAGATCAGCCAACCTGCATTTAGCGCGCGCCCTTGTAGGTAGCCCTCGTAGCCCGAGTGAGTAGGTAAGAGGTACTGTACATACCTAGGTATACTGTAGCACAGCGCCCAGCGCCCAGCGCCCCATGTTAATTGGCCACCGGCCTTTGGTCTTCCGGACCCCGGCTCTTGCACCACCGGAGAGGGAATGTACGGCAGGGAATATAGGGAATGTGACTTGTCCCTCACCTTCAGCCCTTTTGTCTCCGATTCAGTGGTAGTAGTAGTGCGAACGAGGCTGGCAGCTTATGCTACTTACCTACTACTGTATGTAACGTAGGTAGCATTAGTATTCTCATTGAATGACAGGTAACCTACCTACATGTAGTGCCTCCTTGTTGAACTGTCAATATGCATATATGGCGCCAAAGGGATTGACCGCCTGTGCCATGCTAAGGTGCTATTGCGAACTTCCATTCTGTACCTAGGTCTAAGTACTAGGTATGTGGTTGTTTAATGACGATCCATATAGCTGCTTCCTCCCGCACCAGCAGGCTTCATGTGATTGACCGACAATGTGAACATTCACCCGCCGGTCTAGGAGCCAATGACAATCGGGACTAGTGTGGGTTGCCCCCTTGGCACTGCTGATCGTGTTTACTTGCGAGTTACAATGGCTTGGAAGTTGGAGGAGACTTGAGGGCAACTATAGGCGGCTTCTCCTGCCGTTAGATTTTCCAAGATTCAGATGTTAGCTTTAATGACGCAGAGAGCCATTTATGAGGGTGGAGTACTCCCTACCGTAGTACCATGGTGGATGAAACCAATCCCCTTATACCTACTAAGTACTCCGTACCTCCCATTGAGATGTAATTCTGTACTAATTCATGCATTGTTTTGCTTCCCAGGCAACCAACCCCTTTCACGCCAGATCTTAGCTAAAGCTCGAGTGCTTGTTAACTTGTAGTCTTTGAAATCATGCGAGCCCTTGAAGTTCAATGCGTCAACCCCAGCTGCAGATGCTATACTGTCGGCACTTGTAAATATACTGTATATAAGTAGGTAGTACAGGTATAAGATAAAAATAACCTTACCTTAGTACAGCAGGTACATCGAGGAACTTGCAGAATTCCTTGTATGCGATTGATTACTTATGGCCGCTGGGAGTGTTGTACAAGTTCCTAGGTAGTTCAGTCAAACTTGCAGACTCTTTTCTATTAAGTGCCTAGGTAGGTACTAAGTAGACACTTTCGAACATTACATCACACATGTGGTTTGTATGTAGGTAGTCTTCCAACATTGAGAATTGGAATTACTGATATTCCTAAATGTCCGTGCCTATGTGCAGCGTGTTGTATATCTGAGGTACATAAACTGCGACTTCTCAACCGCATTTCACCAGCGTAAAGGTCCGAGGTGGTCTGTGCGTTTACACATGTAACCTGCGTGCAGAACTACAGTACCTACCTGTACGTGCAGCTACTGTACAGGTATCTTCCCCCCTAACCTGGGTAGGCAAGTACATGGCCAGCAAGCACTATCCAAATCTGGGCTTATCTGGCCAAGTCTCGAGAAAGATGCAGGTTCACGACAAAGCGACCCCCAAATTACCCTACGGACCTTGTTATTATTGATTTTCACCATCAACCGTGTGTCGCATTTCCTCAGCCGTGAGCTTCCACCCCCTCCGCGGTCTAGGATTCGACCCGGGCCATCTGCCTTGGACTCGGCACGCCATCCAATCAATACCTGATCCCTGACACCCGGCTCGTCGGCCAGTCGTCCTCTCGCTCGTTCTCGATCTCGTTTGCGTATGCCGGCTAGCATTCCGTCTGCGTCCGCGTCCGCGTCTGCGTCTGCGTCTGCGTCTGCCTCGCGGTAGCACATGCTCCCACCGTCTGTCTCCCTCCTCCATGCAACCGTCAGCGTCAGTGTCTTGAGAGCCACGGTATCCCCATCCGCCAAATGGCGCGCCCTATGGGGCCCGTCCGTCTACGGAGGACGAACTATGTGACGCTGACCATCGGCGCCTTCCTGTGCCTTTTCATCCTGTATTTCCTGATCAACGATGGGTCCGACCCAATATCGACCTCGGCGTCGCTGCATGCAAACCAGCCCCCTCTGCGCAAACCGTCGTCTTCCAAGTCCAAGCTCATCGGCGAGCGATCGCCTGTGCGCCGCTTCAACTTGAACAATGTCACGATCACCCCAAATCCCATCGAGAACCGCGAGGCTGTCCTTATTCTGACCCCGATGGCCCGATTCTACCAGGAATACTGGGACAATCTTGTGAAGCTCGACTACCCCCACGACCTCATCTCGCTTGGGTTTATCCTCCCGAAGAACAAGGAGGGCAACGCCGCCACCGCTGCCCTTCAGGCACAAGTGACCAAAACTCAAAAGGGTCCGCTGCACAACCGATTTAGAAGCGTTGTCATTGAGCGGCAAGATTTCGACCCCCCAATCATCTCCCAAGACGAGGGGGAGCGCCACAAAATGGAAAACCAAAAGGTGAGACGTGCCTCCATGTCGAGAGCGCGCAACTCCCTGTTGTTCACCACTCTGGGTGTCGACACATCCTGGGTGTTGTGGTTAGATGCCGATATCATCGAAACACCTCCATCCCTCATCCAGGACCTTGCGGCGCATGACAAGCCTGTGATTGTGCCAAACTGCTATCAGAGGTATACCGACCCCGAAACTGGCAAGCCGGCGGAGCGACCCTATGACTTCAACAGCTGGCAGGACAGCCCGACCGCCCAGGAGATCGCTGCTAGGATGGAACCAGACGAAATCATCCTGGAGGGATACCGCGAGATGGCAACATACAGGTCCCTTATGGCATATATGGCGGATCAGGAGGACGAGAGAGACGTGGAGGTGCCTCTCGATGGCGTGGGAGGAACGGCATTATTGGTGAAGGCTGATGTTCATCGAGATGGTGCCATGTTCCCGCCTTTCCCGTTCTACCACCTTATCGAGACTGAAGGGTTTGCAAAGATGGCAAAGAGGTTGGGATGGCCCGCCACAGGCTTGCCAAATTACAAGGTAAGTGTCTTGCTACTTTGTCCCTCGTACACTACGAATACTAACCTTGCGCTAGGTGTACCACTATAATGAATAAGCGTTTCGGACATGAATGATAATAGCACTTTGATATCGCTTTGGAACGCCGCGTTTAGCTATTGCCCGTTGTAGCCGTCGTCGATGCTAGATGGCGATTAAACATACCACCACGCCCCCCGAGTCTAGCGAGGAAACGTGGGCTTTCTGTAACATTTTGTAGCATTAACAACCGGGTCATTGCGGCTTATAGCAGTCGGCCGGAAGCTCATAGCTTCAAACAGACTGGACGGGGATAAAACGAGAGCAAGGCATTTTGGAAAGCAAGGTACTTAGAACGGTGCTTCGGACGTGTTTAACCTATGACGACACCACAACAACATATTAAAGCATTGAATTGATTTGAAAATATTCCCATTGCGAAACATACATGTAGCCTTGCCAAATACCTAATACAAGGAGACATAAGAAATAGCGAACATCGTATCATCATGTGATACCCACCGAGACTCCAAGCTGTTGTACAATTTACCGGGAAGTTCCCCATCAGTAGACGATGTGTCTTGAACACACATTATCACCAGGTGGCGTAGAGTGCTTCCTACATTCTCCCTTGTCCTGGGCCGCCAGCCAGCCATGCGAAACAGACCAGTCGTGTCCCGATGGCGAACAGATGGCCAACTAAGCCATGATCCTATTACAAGTCTTACTTATTCTTTCCTTCAGTTTTCGGCCCCCATTTCCCAAGACGACCTACCCTCCCCCCAGCGCACAAAGCGTTGTCACGGGCCATCGTACCGGCCCCTCTCCTCGGTACACCAGTACTCGGTCAGACGCCTGGCGGCGAGGGTGTCGCCGGCGCGGATGAGGGCGGCGACGTCGACGTTGAGCGGGGAGTCGACCCCGGGGCAGGAGAGCAGCATGCGCACGGCGCGCACGCACTCGAGGATGCTGTACGCGGGCGTCCAGGCGTCTTTCAGGAGATCGAGGCAGATGGCACCGTCCTTCAGCGACACGTTGGCGTGCACGATCTGCGTGCGGAACGTCATCTTGGGCGGCGCCAGCGGGTACGTCGGCGGGATATCGATGCTCAGGAGCCACCGGCCTGCTATTTATTCGCGCGCGAGAGCTATGTCAGCAAGGGGGTTGTTGGGGTTGGGGGTGGGGGCGGGGGCCAGGGGACGAGATGGTCAGGTATATATATATAGAACGGAAGAAGATAGAGGATGACGGAGAGAGGGTGTCGCGAACCGTCATAGCCTGCCCCGACGCCCTGTCCGTTGATGACGGCCTCCCACCTCAAGAGCTCGTCCTCGGCCACGGGGCCGAGGCGCTCGATGCCCGTCTCGGCCGGGGCCTCCTTCTCCCATGTGGCGAGCTCGCGGAGCAGGCGCTTGGCCGCGCTGCGGGAGGAGCCCGAGGACATGGCTGTCTCTTTCTTCTGCTGCTGCCTTTATTACCCCGGTTGCGATTGATCCACGCGGTCGAGCCACTGTCGCTGAACGGAGACTGGTGTGCGAAGGATCGGGATCGGGATCGGGTCGTTCGTCTGTGGAGGGAGTTCTGCTCCGGAAGAGTCGCGAATTTGATGAGTACCAAAGAAACGATTTGTCAGTGACCGGATTGCCTGCTATCATATGTGAGAGACTGCACTATATGTACAACTCCAACCTTCTTGGGTCATCCAGCTGAGAACTCCCAGCTGGGAACCATAGCGCGGCATTGGTCAGAATTGGAACCGCGCTTGACAGGGGTATAAACTGATACCCACCTGCTTTCCAAGCGGGCCAAGCCGAGGTTTGAGGCTTGAGACAAGGCGTCGTGAGATATTATGGGGCTCGATTCCTTATGTTCTAGACCCTGAGGATGGAACAAAACGCTACGCAGTCGTTTCTCATTTTACCTGCAACAAACAGAAATCATCACTGCACGTGTTGGCCAAAAAAAAGGTTAATTTGATGGAGCCACTATGTAGCGAGGGCATATGTTCATTATATTTGTACATAGCTAACGAGATGTGTCGACTGGCAACGGCAGCGTTAGTATAGGTAGCTCGCCTCATCGGCAATCTCGACGACTCGCTTTCAGAGTCAAAACGCCATGGCAATTCCGCTGCCCCAATTCCTTTGCCAACCCTCTGGTGGCCCTATGTTCAGAAAAATCAACTTCCCCCCCCTCTCCCCCCCCTCTCTCTGTGCAGACGAAACCCTACGTTTTCGTCGATTGCAACAGTTCGGTTTTCTATATGAGCGCATGAGGGGCTTGTCCTAACAGTTACAGATACCGAGATGACCGTCATAGTATTGTAGTTTATACTGTTCTCTTGGCAGTAGGCGGTACGAGACCAACATAGATAGAAACCTCAGGTAAACACGCTCGACATGAAGCGTTGTGATAACAATCGATAGCAGCCTCGGTGCTCCTAGGCTTCGTCTCGAGCGTTTTGGTTTATGGAAAACCGGTATCAGACCACTGCATTGGAAGGGGTGAGCCCGAGAAAAATTGACATGCTCCTATATAGGAGCAGATAGTAAGGCCAGTCTACTTAAGAGCTGCTAGACGCCCTAGGTTTCCAGAATTGCATCATCCTAGTCAAGCGCCTCGCCTTGCTGGTTTTAGATTTCTTTTCCGTATCATTGTCAAACGGCACTTCCATGCTAAGCTTACTACGCTCTCCGTGTGCACTACTGATGAGGCGACTTAAGCTAGCTAGGCTAGATCGACGACGTCCGAAAGCAGTGGTTGTGAAGGACGCTGGTCTTTGCTCATGGAATGGCATATTTCTTGGCCGAACGTCAGGAAACAAGCTCTCTCGAGTCATTGTCGAGTTCGTACTAGTTATAGAAGGAACATCAATAGATAGCCGGACAACTTCTGGGCCAGGTTCCCCCATCAACAGGGAGTGATATTGGTTTTCATCCGTGATTGAGGATGGTGCTGTAGATATTCGATGAGCATCGTACGACATTGGTGAGCGCGGCGAAGGGAACGAGGACGATTGGCCAATTGAATACGGACTGATAGGTATCATGGTTGGCCCAGGGACAACGATGGAAGTTGGATCAGGTGGAGTGGATTCTCTCTGGTTCGTTTCCCAATGTGGCGATCTAAGTATTGGATCAGGAGTTTCCGAAGAACTTGTAGATATGGCTTTCCTTCTTGTAGCAATGGGGCAGGTTTGCTCTGTCGCAATGGACTCTCTATAGAGACTTCCGGAAGAGTTGGCATTGCTCACTGTTCCAGGTGCTGGCAAACTCGAACTACTCCCCTTCCTCGTGTCATAGGGCACCATCGATATATCAGGTTGCGAATTGCCCGCTTCTGTACCACGCTCTTGCCTTGGAGTGGAGGCAGCATCATCTGTATCGCGTCCTTCATCCTCATCCCCGGTAGTTGTGCCCTGGGATTCGCTGGTTGAATCCTCGGCTGTAGATTCACCAGTATGGCTGTCGTCTTCTTCTTCATCCTCCTCGAAAACATCAGCCATCGTCGAGGAACTGCCGAATCGGTGAATACTAAATCGTCCTCCTTCAAAAGGCGGCATTTCAGGAGCACTTTCGGCTCGACGATGATAGTGCATTCCCGGACCACTAAAGCCTCGCATTCCAGCGGCACTGTGGAGTTGTCGCTTAGGTGGTGCCCCGGCCCTTTGAGCTTCTTCCCACTGGGGGTCACGAGTTGGTGTATTGAACGGGCCGAGTGCTGCGTCAAGATCGATCATCGGGTATGGCACTTCATCCTCCAGGCGAGTTTCGCGATGTTTTCCCTTCCTAGAATTCAAGGATATTGGCTGATTCGAACTGGTTGTTACTTCTGTCCCGGATGACTGATCAGTGGTTTCTTCAAAGTCATAGTCCGTCTCATCATCCTTTGTGAAACGGGTAATAGGTGGTGTTTGCGATCGCCGACGCGCCTTAGATTTATGAGCACGCGACTTCGACTTGCGTGTCAGTATTGAGCCAGCCCAAGACTTTACTCTTTTCTGCCTCTTCTTGCCGGATTTCTTCTTCTCCTCGACGGAAGACAGGCCTTCATTAGTACCCAAATCCTCCGCTGCCACATTAACATCGATAGTGGGCACTGTGACATCTGTGCCTTCTTTCACTGCTGTGTCAGAAGAGCTTGTGCTCGTTGCCCCGGGCTTCGTAGGTGACCCTGCAGTTGCGAAAGAGTCAAATCCGAAGAACGTCCATCTTTTAGGAGTTCTCGTTGGGGTTGACATTGCTGAGGTAGGAGGATTCGCCTCCGTTAGATCATTAAGAATTAGCATTGAGTTGCGTCTCCTTGGCGATAGACTACCCTCGACATCTACCTGAAGACTCGAAGTGCGTTCTAATACTGCACCCGCAGTGCTTGGGCGAGAACTGGCTTTTGTACGTGGAGCTGGGGAGCCTAGGATCGCTGGCGAGTCACGGTCGGGATTCGTCGAGTTCGTGATAGATATAATCGACGAGATACTTCCAGAGACAGAGTGTCCCGGACGCACTGTGCTGGTTGTATCGGTTGAAACCAGGGATAACGGACGAGGTATAAATTCAAGTGTATCGGAAAATCCCACTCGCGCACGTGTGGCTGGTTTTGGACTCAGTTCCGGCATAGACTGACTTGGTTTTTCTGGAATTGCATCCGGAATAGCACTCCCTTGACCTGCAGTAACCTCCCCAGCATCTGGTATATTTCCGTCGGCCACCTTTTGATCCTTGACGCTGGGAAATACGTATTGATCACGAAACCCTGCTGGACTAGTAGGAGCACTGCTGCCTCTGGACGAAGGGCTTGGGCTCGTCTGCAGTATCAGCGAGAGATCATGGCTTGAAATGGCACCAGAACGTCGATGAGAATGGCCCCTCTGGTGTTTACGAGGACCGCTTGTTGGTGCTAGAGTTGGCGATGCAAATCCGCCTTCACTTTTGGTTGGGCTCGGACTCATTAACGTAATTGGCTCCCCAGACTTGAGTTTGCCGCCAACGAATTCACTACCTCCGCGCCGGTGACCCATGTGGTTGGGGATGGTTCTAGGTGAAGGAGGCGAGAATGAAGGGCTCAGAAGAGACGGATCCGTCGCAGGAGTTGCTCCAGGATTGAATGAGAAACTAGGGAGCGGTGGGGGTCTTGAGCGACGGCTGGCGCTCTCGGGGTTGAGGTTGTCGCCGGGGTTAAAACTGAAGTTTGGTAGTGCGGCCCATGCTTTATCCGAGTCTGGCGGTTCGACTCCTAGGCCAATCTTCGGGATCTCTATGGCTGACTGATGGCGCCTCCCAGTGCTTCTTGACAGCGATGACGGAGCCGACGATGAGGGGCGAGTGGGAAACGTGAATGGAGGGTTGGGAGGTGGGGGGAGATTGATGCGTGGTGAAGGCTGAGGGCTCACAGAGCTAGCCATGGCGTCTTGTGATATCGTCGAAGCCGTGAGCTGAGTTGTCGTAACATTATTCATTTCTCCAACGGCGACCTCGTCAATAGGGCGTCTGGCGGTGAATGCGGTTTATCGAAGTCCTCCAAGCCGCTCCCGGCACAAAACCAAGAACGACTAGTAGCAATTGGATATCATAGGGTGCACTGGTGGGACAAGCTGACAGTGTATATTGTCAAATCTCGAGGTGCCCAGCAACCATTAGGGTGATTGGGGGGTCGAGAACGCGGCTCCTGTAATGTGCACTTCCGAGGTCAAATCAGTACGGGCTGTGCTTCTGGGGTTATCATTAGACAATGAGGACCAGGCATATGTGCGCAGTCACAGACGCATACGGCATACCTCGTGATAGACAACCGCCCCGCGAGTTGGCGTTCGGCTGAGTAGGTCGTCGCCTTTCAACACCCGGGTCTTGTGCTAATTCCTCCCAAGCAGATTGCTGCGGATTGATCAATCGAAATCACAACGACACAACAATGCTGGCTAATGGAATGAAAATTAGATATGCAGAAGAAAAGGAGCGGACGGCCAAGACCAGAGCAAGCCCGATAAATCGAGAACTGCTGCTGGAATTGAGCCAGGTGGTGGTTGGCGGGCGGTGATGTTGTCGAGGTGAAGGGAAGAGGATGAGGGATCGGACGAAGAGACTGGACGGTTGGGAGGGTAGGAGGGATGCGTGTACAGTGTGTGTTGGGGAGGCGGATGGAGCCAGATGGGGCGGGAATGACAAGGTTGTCCACGCATTCGTCCGCGCTAAGGGCTATCTGCGGTAACTGTGGGCCGTGCGAGAGACGCCGAGAGCACTAGCTCGGTACGTGAGCTGCGGCGGTACCTTTCCAGGCTCAAGACTGCTACGTAGGTACCTACCCAACTCACTGCCTGCCTGGTATTTACATGCATATGGATTCTGCACATCAGTGCTGCTGCAGCAGGAGCGCTAGAATAGGTACACATCCTCCTGTTGATGAGGTATGTATGTACCTACTGTAGCGTGCCACAGCAATGCATCGAGCCATCATGTTGTAGCTGCTTCGGGAGCAAACTTCGAGCTCCGTGAAATATGTCAGGTTGATATGAGGGTGGCGGCGCATGCAGTGAAGCCCCGAGGTAGATCCTTTCTAGAAAGTCATTAAGGTTCGAAATGAGTGCCAAAGCAGCACTGCATCCAGGTGGGCAGGTGAAGCCGTGTATACACCACGTCTTATGTAAGAAGTCCTACATCCATGATGGTATAAAGTGCTGGCAATTGGTACACCACCCATGCAAGAGGGCGTGTTTATACATGCGCGCTGGTGCTGCTGTTTGCTCTGCGCTGTTTAACACTGCCACCGAGTTGTCGAATAATTCCCCGAGTCCGCTACCTTGAACCTGGTTTAGTCTGTGGGTGTCTAGTTCTGGAGAGACGGGCGGGCGATTGTGATTGGGTCAGCAACCACCGAGTTTATACATACCATGTTCTAGTCCAGGTACCATGTCTCATGTACAGCATACTATTTGATTGTTGCCCCAACTACCTACCTAGGTAGGCATCGCTGAAGCTAGAGTATGTACACTAGAATCAAATCTTACTGAAATACATGTCTCGATGCCGAACAAGTCTCAGTCTGAGGACGGGAGGCCTTCAGTTCAACAGCACGTGTAACTGCCTGTGAAACTCAAAGGCGGGCTCCAGTAACAAACGAAGTAGCACAAAACGTAGGTGACTTAATTCGGAATCAATCCATGTTGTAGATATCAACTTATGCACCGAACACAAGGTCTTCGATACAATACTACCAAGGTACTATGGAACAAACTTGTTGCCATACTTAGGTTGAGTCTAGATATTAATTACCCGAGGCCTTTCTAACGATCGGGAGACTGGCATGAGATGAGCATAGTGCTAGAATTAAACGTGTACTGTTGGACTTACTGCCGTACCTAGGTAGTATATGTATTGAAACAGCGCAGAGACCACGCTGTCCAAATCCACAATGAGACTACCTACCTAAGGTAGGTATACGCACTTATTACTGTAGTGCCGTATTGCGATGAACAATGAAGTGCGCGAGACCATCGTAACAACCCAGACAAAACAAACCTAATCGACCACACCCCTGGAGAGGATTCGTGTTCAGGCCGCCGTTTTTTTTTTTTTTGGACTCTTCACCCCTGACCCTGACCGCACTATCTCACCCCTTGCTCGGTAGGCCTAGGTACTGCTGTAGGTACCTGGCTGGCGGAGTTACACGACAGCGAGTACCTACATATCCCATTTCTTGGTTACATAAGGTCTGGCATACCTAATGCGGTGTGAAACGGACGCTTCCCAAGTCGGAAGTTTGACATACTAAGGTTAGTATACTTCTTGTCCGCGGCCTATTGTACCTATTGTGGGAAACCCTGTTGCCCTAGCGGTAACAGCGGCAGGCTATTCTTTAGTAATGGTCAATTGTGCCCGTGCGGATGTGGTGTTCCTTCATTAATGTTAGTATCGCCACCTGTTGTATGATCTGGTATATATATACACCCACTGCTTGTTGTTGGTTTTCTGTCTGTTGAATTTGGCATACTGCATATATACTGTGTGAGTGGCAAAGGCAACCTACTGCCTACTGTGCAATGCGAGGCAGCGCATCATCAGTAGGTGCATTATCCTCCGCACCCAGCTGAGAAGCGAATCCTACATTGGCGGCAGGAGGAAGAATCATGTGTCCACACAACATGGTACTGACAACCAACTAGCGCGCAGCACCATATCAGCAAATCATCCGCTAAGAGATCAACGAACTAGCCGTAATCCTCATGCATGATAGTGCAAGATCGCTGCGAACCTTGACAGTCCAGGTTTCTGCATTCACAACACAACCATTCATAAACTATTAAATCCATTATTGCAGCCTTTAGCCGGACGGACAAGGCTAGGGTTATCTTCAGTACGCGTCAACTTTGGATAATCGGCCGAGAATTAGCACATTCGCGCCCTAAACAGATTGGGTACTGGTGGTTTGGGTACCTACCTTACTGTAGGTTTCTACAGATGAAGTGGGTAACTAGGGATGTAGTATCGGTATTTTAGCATTGAAGACACCACCGCCTGAGCCCTGTCCGATGTGTATATAGTTGTCCTATTATGGCTCTTTTCTCCTCCCTCATAGGCTGAAAACATGTAATAGCCAGGCAGGCAATATGTCCAAATAGGAAACACATATCAGTTGCCCCTTATAAGTACTTAGGTAACCAGATACTGAGGAAATTCCACTGCACTATCAATTACCTACTTAGAAAAAAACCGAAGAAAAAAAAAGAAAAAAAAAACCTTGGCTATGAGGCTGTTG
The DNA here is from genome assembly GCA_022495065.1 of Xylaria telfairii. Taxonomy (NCBI): domain Eukaryota; kingdom Fungi; phylum Ascomycota; class Sordariomycetes; order Xylariales; family Xylariaceae; genus Xylaria; species Xylaria telfairii. Next base: position 68,668 of record MU383898.1, read on the forward strand.
TTGAACGGCTATGTTACCGTTTTTGCACCCTTGGCTAGGTAGATAACATCATAATACTTCTGATTTCTGTTTAAAACAGTGGGATAAGTCGTGCACGTATTCCCGTTCACAGCTGCCCTACAAATAGTAACCCACCCAAACAGTTAAGGACGTCCCTGTGTGCAACCCAAAAATCGCAAAAATCTGCCGGAAACTAAGGATTTGTAGCTCCGTTGATTAGTTCCCAGAATATAGGTTTCGCCACAAATGTTGTTAATGAGCAGTATGAAAAAGGATATCCTACATTAACGGTGCAACTCAGAGTCCAGTTCCAATATCCTGAGGGCCAAGAAACCCCCATCTTGGGTGGCTGACGGGGAATACAGATGTGCCTGTACAAATGACCATCCCCAGACATGGGAGTACCAGGGGGGTGGGTAGGTACCTGCCTATTGTGTGGGGGCTACCTAGCCTCTATCACTCTTATCTTATCTAGCGTGGATAATCAATCGTGGGGTCTAGACTAACGACCTTTTTCTCCTTGCGGCTCGTTCAGTTTTTTGATTCTTAGTCTTTGTCAAAAGGCAGCGACGCAGGAATACACAACATTGCGCCTTGCACAATACACTACCATTCCGTGAGCCGCATCAACAAACATGTCTTCTGAAACTGGTCCTGAGAGAGCAAAAGCGCGCGAGGCTCCCCAGGGCATGCGAAAAAATGGTATGAAAACTCTTCGTCTAGAAACTGAATCGCCACCCTGGCTTACATCTCACCAAGGCAAACAATGGCATGCGCCGCGAAAAGCATTCCGGCCCACGTCAGGTCTAACTTCATACGAACAGCGTGAGAAACAACGACTTGCAATGGCCGTAACGAAAGCGAAAGAAAAGGAGATGAAAGAAGAGAAAGAAGCAGAGCGACAGGTACGCCCCGTGCCTCTCGCCTAGCCGCACCTCTTTCTTATTGTTGGCTGACTCGAACTACAGCAACGGGTGCAAAAGATCAAGGACAAGCGTGCCGCAAAGGAGGAGAAGGAAAGATATGCGAAGATGGCAGAGAAAATGCACAAGAAACGAGTCGAGCGATTAAAGAGAAAAGAGAAGCGCAACAAACTCCTCAACTCATGATTTCAAGCTATCGTTTACACTTCAACAACTTCCATTTAGCGGAGAACAGTACGACCGTGACAGCCCAACGAGCATGGTGATAATTGAATCCACATTAGACAAGATCCATCCGCGATTCTTGAACCGATTTTTGGAACAGAAATATCCAATCGATGGGGAAAATATGGTAGGGAAAATTATTCTTCATATTTGCCTAGTTATAGTCTTGATGGAAAGGAATCGGAGAGGCTACAATGCCTGAGAATAACCATACCTAAACCACAACACAGAATCTGTCGCCACCTACTTTCCAGTAGTCCAGTAAACATTTCGGGAACAAGACCTAGGTACTAGCAGGCATGTAATTATAGGGTTAAACAATTTGAGATACGGAATGACCTAATTACCTATATGAATTATCCGGTTTTCTAGGGATTTCGGTACAATGCCTCACCTTCAATTGTCCGCAATCTAATGATCATCATATCACGGACGGATCATCATGAACAGCAGGCTAACATGTGAAAATACCTATACAGTAGAATCAAGCTAGTATAAGTGGGGTACGTGCTATAGGTACGGTCCACGCATATATGCAGGTTCTAGACTTAGCGTCTGTCATCGCTGTGCAGGTGCCCGTTCTAGAATCTAGAGTACCTACCAGGTACCTGCCAGTAGCGTATATAGGGGGCTTGCGTCACAAACCTCTGCGCGTAACTCATCTACCTCATACCTAGGTATGCATATATCCTCTACACCTTGCTAAGTACCTATAAAATCCAGAAGCTTGGAAGCCGACAATACTACCCGAAGACGCCATCCCGGCTTTGTTTATGACAGCTTATCTCACAACAATGTCGGCAAAGCACCATGATCCTTTGGCAGCGCAACGAGCGATAACATCACCCAATCGACCTAATCACCAATTACGCCGTTCGATCACAGAGCATTCACCACCTTTTAGACAGTCTCGTGTCCACCAATACCTACATCGAAAAGATCGAGAGCGCGACGATCGATTGCCGTTATCCGCAGGCCCACCATTGCGCCGCTCCCTTGAGCTCTCCCGAGCCGGTCCTCTCACGCCTGGAGGTATCGCTGATCTGGGCATGGTATCCAAGGCTGGGGATGACGTCTCTAATGCTGAGGAAGCAGGGACAAACCCACGGCTTCCTCACAATCCTGAGATCGCCCGAGAGCAAAAAGAGAAGGCAGCGATGGCAACAGCGTGCGTCACTCAACGCAACCCGAGTTGACGCTCCACTCAGACACCTCGCTAATCTACTATATGAAGAAGTCTTAGGAGATCGCTGGTGGAACTAAACGCCTTTTCGAATGCAACCATCGCACGTCTTGACGAAACCTATTCTTCAGTACTGCAGAGGCTCGGCTCGCTGCATAGCACTATCGTAGCTATGAAAGAGCTTGCAGCCATGTCACAGGGGATAAATGAGCGCTTCACGAGCGAGTCGCACGCGTTGGTAGGGGAGATTGAATCACAACTCAACATCTACGATCAGTCCGCGGGCCAGAAGAAACGTATACAAGATCTCCAAGCTCGGATCCACGCAGGGCGTGACAAGATACAGGCTCTCAGCACACGAGTTGATGCCGTGCGTGGACGTGTTGAGGGCTGGGAGAAGGCTGATAAAGAATGGCAAGAGAGGACCAGGCGACGGCTTAAGGCCATCTGGATTATCATCTCCATTGTTGCATTTGTCCTAATGTGCCTCTTGGTTGGAGCCCAATACGGCCCATCATCTACGGACATTAATATGCCAGCCGAGTTAGCTCCGGGCATACAGGAGGGGAAGCCGCCGATGGAGAGCCTAGTGGGAAATAATAGCAAAAGTGCTGCCGCCATGGCCGATGAAATTAGGGAAGAGCTGACACGCAGAAGAGGCCCTGGCTCTACTGAGCAAGAGGCCCTCCGAGTTTTTGACGAGTTATAGCCGCGATTGGGCACCTTGCTTTGAACCTGGCTGTGCACCACCATGGCTCATGTCCTTACTGGCGTCCCCCTTTCCGAATACGCCAAGGCGCGAATTTGATTATGATACCCCCAACGCAATAGCTCTGAAGTGGTAGAATAGATACCCCCAATAATTGATCATTTGAACAGCCCATGCCGTAGATACCTATCAGGTCAAACTGCGAGGCCGCCGATGCACTGTCCATTTGCATGGTGGACATATTGAAGACAGTACATGCTGAGCAGCAGGTAACGTATGACCAACAGACGCGTATGTCAAAGCGGATGTCGGCATGCTGCCTTAACTCGTGAGCGGGACTAGTCTCGGTCTAGTTCTGGCTGGTGTATCAATCAGTAATTCGAAGACGGCTGCGGAAACCCGGCAAGCCTCAATGTCATCATCTTGCTGACTCGGGAGTGTGTGGTTCGTCGGACAAACTCGGCACTGTTTCTGGTTTAGGAATTAAGCATACTATTAATCAAAAATCTACACTACGCTAGAATTTGGACAGCAAGATAAGGGATTTGGTGTTCAACCGTAGTTAATTGTAATTACCTAAGGAGCCAAAACACGGCATGACGGTTGAGTTTCTAACTGCTTAGCCACCATCTAATCATCTAATAATAGGTAATTGTTGGCAAGATGGAGCCGTGGATATTGTTGTCCTACCTTAGGCACCCAGATAGAAGGTAGGTAGGGGTAGCAACGATGACGACGTCATGGCTTAGCCACTAGAGTACAGCTACGCAGGGGTAGCGTCGGTAATATCACCAGCACCAAGGTCACGTTCAATTGGCTACGGTATCCAATTCCAAGCTGGTTTTATGGCAAACATCACAACCAAGTGTATGTTGTTATCATCATGGTAGCAGTCGCGTCAATGGCCATGAAGAAAGGAGTACAACAGTTTGCACAATAATAGGAGCCCTTGCTCTATCTGCCCTTGGATAAGTCAATCGAGGGTCCACTATCTAGTTACGAGCTTGCTACATTTCCAAGTTCAACCTACTTACATGTACCGTGTCTAAGTGCACTGCCTACCTACCTACATACATACATACATACATACTACCTACCTAGTTAGTTAGCTTTCTGTCCCTCGACCAATGACATAACTACTACCTAGGTAGGTACCCGGCTGGAATTCACCCCACGCTCTAATTAATTCACTGCGCCTACCCACTACCTTCTTTATACCTACCTTCTTGTCTGCACCCTTCCATCAATGTAAGCTTAAAGAAGCCCAAGCACTCCCAGGGATTTAAACACGTCGTCCCCTAAGAGTCCGGCTGATCACCATACATGCTTTCCTGTGTAAGCATAAAGCGAGCAAAGTCTGACAAAGTTGGCCCCTCAGAAATGTCTACCGTGAACCCCGCGCAGGATGGCCCATCCCGCGACGTCACCACCCACAACAGCAATACCACAGCGGCCGCCTCTTGTTCCACTCAGACTCTGACAGGAAAACAAGAGCACTGTTCGTCAGCACTTTCACATAATCTTAGAATGTCTTCCGGCCAAGCTAACGCGCATCCCTCACAGACCTCAAGCGGGAGCTCGTCGCCGAGCAGGTTAATTGGGAGATTTCTGAGCTAAATTCCCCAACTGCCCTCCGCAGATTCGGCGCGCCCTTCAAGTCCGACTACGGCGAGGTATCTCCTCTCGACTCCGAGCTTCCCATCTTGCGATACATATTTGTTCACCATGTCCGCGAATTCCCCTTCCTTGACAAGGCGAAAGAGAAGGAATTCTGGCAAGACAAGCTACAGGTGGTATGTAACCATTGACAAAGAGGCTTGCGTTGCACGATGGCTAATGCTGGCCTCTTGGCACTAGTTCCTCGAGTCTTTCGCCAGCAAAAATATTTCCTCGTCTGAAGACCGGCTTGAGGAGACGAAGCGCAGAAAACTGGCCCTAAAATGTCGGAAACTAGTAGAGCTCATGATGGTGTCAGGCGTCCCCACGGCTTCCGGCTTCGAGGAGCGAATAAGATTCGCCGAAATGGAAATTGTCGACCGAAATGCCATCGACACTGGTGTGCTTAACACAATGCCTGAGGGCAATTTCGTCAATGGGTGGGATATCAACGTTGCCGGTGTGCGCACAACAATGGTCAAGAGAAACATCAGGTATCATAAGCATGCGGTAAGATGCTCCCAACACGATTAAAAAGCTCCAATGGTTAATGTTGGGACTAGGAGTTTCTGCTGCGAGTGAAAAAGAAGGGAGAGATCGCGCATTTCGTTGGGAGACGTTATGGTGATTTTGCTAATCTACACAAGAAACTGAGAAACGAACTACCGGGAAAGGTTCTTCCACCGCTTCCGAAGAAAAATAAGTCCACCACGACTACTTCAGGGCTCTTCTCACGGACAACGGATGGAGCCGATGATTCTGACATATCATCCGTCTCATCGGCATCCACCATTCCTCCTACTACCCAGGGTGACAGTATTACCGAACCGATGAAGACTCTAACGGTACACGACGCTCGTCAAAATAAGCCGGCATCTCCGCGAGTATCCATTGAGGGTCGCTTGAATATAGTATCTTCAGGCTCGAGAGTTGAAGTAAGCAAAAAAAGCCCCGCCTTGGCTCCCAGAGGAACTAACCCCAGTCAGAACACTGTTCTTTGGCGTGAAGACCAACGAATTTCACTCAGAGCATTCTTGAGATATTTGTTGCACAACCCTCAAATCGCACAAACCAATGCGATCCGAGAATTTCTCACCCGAAACCCAATCACACCGACAGATGAGGATGTTGATGATATCCATCAACGTAAAGCTGTGGATGCTAAGCGGGTAGAAGAACAAAAGGAATTCTTCGAGATAGCTCGGAAAAGAGCGGCAGACCTTGATGTTTATATGGAGAAGTTCCGCCAGGATATCGTCGAGCGAAACGGGTTAACGAGACTACTGCAGGAAATCAAGGATAAGTCAACGATACAGGATCTTAGCCTCCAGTACCAGAAGTTCGCTGAATGGTTGCGCATAGAAGTTGCTGCGACAATCTACCATTTATTTCTTGCAGAGGATAACTCGCCCGAATTATTTGCACAGCTCAAGCGGATACATTCCCTAATACCATATACGATCCTGAAAAATGTCATCAAGATAGCGAACCCAGCTGCTGTCATGTCCGGAGTGCTTGATTTATTCTTGGCCCAGCCTTTCGGTTCCCGCTCCCTATTACAACGAATCTTCTCTATGACTCTTAACGACGGAATCAAGAGTTATCAGAAGTCAATTGATGCGATAGCAGCCAAGATTGGAGACAATGTTTTCGTGGAGAAATTGACGAAGTTCAACCAAGCAGAAGATCACATCAAGCTCATCATACGCGAGGAGTCCGAGGCCGAGGACATAGATATCATAGTATCCATCTTACGATCTGAGCTAATATCTCCACCCCTCAAGCCTGAACAGATTGGAAGGTTGTATAACGCCTATGTTGCCTTTAACAATGCAGTGGAGAACGTGGATGAGGAGTTAAAGCAAGGATCCCAATTATTTTCATACCTCAAGCAGCTCATGAAGTTGCAAATGAGGCAGCGTGATAAGGCCATGATGCTAAATCTCATCGAGGAACCAGTCACGCTTCAGTTATTCCGCGATCTCTTCACCATATTCTACGAGCCTCTTGTTAGGGTCTACAAGTCCGCCAATGTTTACAACAGCATTACTGATTTTGCGGTCTTTCTTGATGATATGATCCAGGTCAGTAGATGCTCTCCATACTCATCGAAACGATACTAACCACTTGTCCAGGTGGTTGAGAAATGTCGAGAGCAAGATGCTTCGGCAGATCCTAACCAGACCGTACAAGCGTTTATTGACCTCTGCCAAAGGCACGAGCACAACTTCTACAAGTTTATTCATGAGGTCCATACACATGATAATGGACTCTTTACCCAGCTCATGGGCTGGATCGAGGGCATACTTGAGTTTCTCAGGAATGGGCCGGCGGGCGGGGCTGTGGACATTAACGCTCTGTTCGAGGGGGCCGCGTCGAGTGGTCAATTAGACAAGACGAAAGCAATCGAAGAGATTGACCAGCTTATCGCATGGCAAGAAGCGCGGAAAAAGTGGCATCACGATAAAACGCGGCAAAAGATGGCAGCTGAAGGTTCGGCAGGTGATGCCGGATTGCCAGGGGTGGGCGCCTTCAGCGCGAGCGATTTCGGCTTAGATACCATGGATCTCGAGGATCTGAACTATGACTTCGACTCAGATGAAGAGGCCGAGGCGGAAGAAGAAGATGAGCTGGATCCTATCGAAGCCGAGAGACGCAGACGAGCAAAGAAACAAGATCGGCTGAGGCGTAGCGCCGGTGAGCCGGTGAAGCCACAAGTGAGCGAAGTGCACCGCTTGAGGGATAACTTCCTCGTAATGTTGCGGCAAGTACTTGCTTCGTGAGGTTCCGGTTGTTATCAGAAAACGAATACGGGAGTGTAAGGCTTTACCCCGACACAGCCAGGAGTCCATTGCTGGGATGGGCATGGGCAGATGGATGATTGTATTGTTGGTATATGGATAGTGACGGTAGAAGGCATAGAATTAGACTTTCTCAAGGTTATGTCATGCTTTACGTAGGTATAGGATTAGTAGTGATGCGTACCTACCGGTATGTAGGTATTGGTTGTACAATCAGAGTGCCAAACGAGGTACTCCGTAGTAAGTACTGTAACCTTAGTGCTTTAAACCCAAATAAAATTAAGTTACCATCGCAGTTCCTTCGTTAGTTACTACGTAAATAGACTAGTATTACCTACTTAAGTACTGTACGTCGTATGGTAGGTAGGTACTGTAAGGAACCTTTGTATATATATACTGACCACGGTGTATAAGGCATAACCCCTCACTCCATCCATTGCTCCCAAAAGTAGGTATTGTAGCCGACGGCACGTGATCGCTGCGGTGCTAAGCTACAGTGACATAGCTACAGTAGTTCAGGCTCGGAAGGGTGGGCAATGGTGGTGGTGGGTGGGGTGGGTGCAGGCGGGAATATCCAGCAGCGTTTTGTCCCTCGGTAATCAGACTTGACGCTATTGGCCTGAGCCCCAATTGTTCGTAGCTCCGGTGAAACTTCGAGGACATCATTGCCGACCCTCCACCTTCTGCAATTGCCATCGCCATCGCCAGTGCCATTGCCGTTGGAACGTGCAGGACAAGAGCCTCATTCCATCGCTTCGCTGTCACCGTCTCCCCTCTACAGCTAGCCCCTCCCCTCTCTCTAATATGGCATCCTCAATGGCGTTGAGGAGACTGGCCACCGGGTCTGCCGTGAGTCTCGCCCACCCGTTGCGGCACATGATGGATGCGACACTCTGCTCTGCCCGTTCTTTAGATGCCGCAAGCCACAGCGCTGCTTCGTCCCTGGCATTCGAAGACGCATGGGCTAACTTTATTTTGACGCCTAGTTCTCACGGGCTGCCAGGTGCCCAACGAGGGCCTTCTCGTCGACACGTCCTGTCTGTATGTGCACCGCCGCTCCTGCTGCCACCTCGCTCACACTTCAGGCTAATCACCCGTGTTGACAGCTCGCATCTTCGCAAACAACCCGCTGAGGGCCAAAGAGGCGCCGGTACACGTCAGCAACAAATACCCCGTCGTTGTACGTCCTCTCCGTCCTCCTCGTCCTGCTTCGTTGTGCTACAACTTTTCACGATTACCTTACTGTCTACGCCGCCCGGGAGACGACTGACTGTCACCAGGACCACGAGTACGATGCCCTCGTTGTTGGCGCGGGTGGCGCTGGATTGCGAGCCGCATTTGGTCTCGCCGAAGCTGGCTTCAATACGGCTTGTATATCGAAGCTATTCCCCACACGAAGCCATACCGTCGCCGCCCAGGGTGGTATAAATGCCGCGCTAGGGAACATGCATGAGGATGACTGGAGATGGCACATGTACGATACCGTCAAGGGCTCCGACTGGCTTGGCGACCAAGACGCCATTCACTACATGACGCGAGAGGCCCCAGCATCCATCATTGAGCTGGAGAACTACGGCTGCCCATTCTCCCGAACTGAAGATGGAAAGATGTAAGCTGCCAACGCCAGACCTCGGGCCCGCGAGTTTGCTGACCACTGTACCGCAGTTACCAGCGTGCTTTCGGTGGCCAATCCCAGAAGTTCGGAAAGGGAGGTCAAGCATACCGATGCTGTGCCGTCGCCGATCGAACAGGCCATGCCCTGCTACACACGCTCTACGGCCAATCTCTTCGACACAACACAAACTACTTCATCGAATTCTTCGCCCTTGATCTGATTATGCAGGATGGCGAATGCCGTGGTGTCCTCGCCTATAACCAGGAAGATGGTACACTCCACCGATTCTTCGCCAAGAACACGGTACTAGCTACTGGCGGATACGGTCGAGCCTACTTTAGCTGCACGTCGGCACACACGTGTACTGGTGATGGCATGGCCATGGTTGCCCGTGCTGGCCTCCCCAACCAGGATCTTGAGTTCGTCCAATTCCACCCGACAGGCATATACGGAGCTGGATGTTTGATCACGGAAGGCTCGCGTGGTGAGGGTGGTTACCTGTTGAACTCCGAGGGTGAGCGTTTTATGGAGCGTTATGCCCCTACTGCTAAGGATCTGGCCAGTCGGGATGTTGTCTCGCGGTCCATGACTTTAGAAATCCGTGAGGGCCGAGGTGTTGGCCCCGAGAAGGATCACATCTACCTGCAATTGAGTCATCTTCCCGCCGAAGTCCTCGCTGAACGTCTGCCCGGTATTTCAGAAACTGCTGCCATTTTCTCCGGTGTTGATGTTCGGAAACAACCCATTCCCGTCCTCCCAACGGTCCATTACAACATGGGTGGTATTCCTACTCGCTACACTGGAGAAGTCCTCACTGTTGATGAGAAAGGCAACGACAAGGTTGTGCCTGGTCTATTTGCTTGTGGCGAGGCTGCTTGTGTCTCTGTCCATGGCGCTAATCGCCTGGGTGCCAACTCTCTTCTGGACTTGGTTGTTTTCGGTCGTGCCGTCTCTCACACCATTCGTGATAACTTCACTCCTGGAGCTAAGCACGGCCCGGTCAGTGCAGATGCTGGTGCTGACTCCATCGAGGTGCTTGACCAGGTTCGCAACTCGAGCGGACCCAAGAGCACTGCAGAAGTTAGACTAGCGATGCAAAAAGCTATGCAGACGGATGTCAGCGTTTTCCGTACCCAGGAAAGCTTAGACGAAGGTGTCAAGAACGTCACCGAAATCGATGGCACATTCTCCCAGGTCGGTATTAAGGATCGCGGCATGATCTGGAACTCGGATCTCGTGGAGACTCTCGAGTTGAGAAACTTGCTGACTTGCGCGTAAGTATCCCTTTTTTTGATGAGTGATCAGGACTTGTACTAATCAGTTTCTCCAGCACTCAAACTGCTGTTGCTGCTGCAAACCGAAAGGAATCTCGCGGCGCGCACGCTCGCGAAGACTACCCTGAACGAGATGACGTGAACTGGATGAAGCACACTCTCACGTTCCAGAAGAAGCCCCATAGCAAGATCGACTTAACCTACCGCAAGGTCACTGGCACAACGCTCGACGAGAGCGAATGCAAGGCTGTACCGCCGTTCAAGCGAACTTACTAGATGAAAAGGTGCATAATGGTCGAGGAAAGCGGCTCAGCCACGGTAATGCATGCCAGACAGACGAGATGGCAGCGGAGATGAAGCATCAATATGTTTACGAAAACAGCACAGGCGGAGTACTTTGGCAAGCTGTATTACTGGAGTGCGGATATGTAACTTATGTAGACTTCATTTGTCGGCAAACTGTATAAAGGTTCTTTTTTGTTCAAAGCTTTGTTCACAATCGGGAAGTGACGCGCTGTAAACAGTAGCCAACCCTCTACAGTGCTTCTTGAGGTTGAAGTAACTGGTAATCGCTACCAGTAGGTAAGGAGGTAGGTAGTTGAAATGTTTATCAGTATCGACACTACTAATATAAGGCGAAACCTAGTGCCTAGGTGGGTGGGTGTTCTGCAGGCGTCTCGTGAAGAGCGCCCATACTTGATACAAGAATATTGCTATTAATTACTGAAATAACTGATAAGGATCGACCGACCTCTAGCTTCCCCTCAAGCCATCACCCGAACCCCTCCAGATAAGAGGGGGTTTCCTAGTTCTCGTTCCGGGGACGTTTGCCGGCGCCTGATTAGCTTTGCCAGACTACTGTATATGACACGTCACCTTTGTCAACTCGATAGTACTTGATGCTCTATTTTACATAGCACCCGCAAACCGCAAGGTCCGGCTACTAAAGGAAGCATAGGGAGTGGAAACAGGTTGCCATTCGCTGTTTCGTTCCACGAGTCTGGGCTGGTTGGCGAGTCTGTCTGGACGTCCGTCATGGCATCCACATCTACATCTTCATCTAGCATCCCCGTCGCCCTGATCACGGCGGGGAGCGCCGGCCTCGGCGCCGCGGCCGCCCGACTCTTCGCACAGAACGGATACCGTGTAGTCGTCAACTACAGCAACAACGCGGAGCGCGCGAACAAGCTCCTCGACGAGCTGCCGGGCCTGTCGTCGTTACCGGACGACGGAAGCAGCGGGAAGAAGAACTTCGCCGTCATCAGGGCCGACCTGGAGAGCCGCGAGGACATCGCCCGGCTCGTCCGGGAGACGACCGAGCAGTTCGGCCGCCTCGACGTCTTGTTCTCGAACGGCGGCTGGACCAGGGTGAGGGGTCTGGTGAGCATCGACGAGAACTGCTTCGAGGAGGAGTGGGACCGCTCCTTCAACATGAATGTCAAGTCGCACCTGTGGCTCATGCATGCTGCGAAAAAGCACCTCGACGACACCGAGGGCGCCTTCATCACGACGGCTTCGTTGGCAGGCGTCAGCCACAATGGTAGCTCATTGGTATGCATCGAGCTCGAACCCCTTATGTCCCGCTTCGTGGGTGGTATAGAGGCAGCTAACGGGGGATACATAGGCGTATTCGGTCACCAAGGCAGCGCAGATTCACCTCGTCAAGGCATTGGCCGCTGTAAGTGCACCGTCATTTATTGGCTTTTGCATAGCAGCGCCAACACGAAAACACCCAAGACTCTTCCAACACAAGGTTTTTTCGTCCCCCAATTTTAGAACCTGACGCTAATAATTATACCTAAGATGGCGGCCCCAAAGATTAGAGTGAATAGTGGTGAGTAACTACTCAAGTTTTTTTTTGTTTGGCTATTCTACTAAAGAATAGGACGGCTTCTGCTTGGAAACTTCCACATCTTAGATGTTCTACATGTTTTCGAAACATTTCTAGATTACACCCAGAACGGCGATTACTGACCTCTAGCGTTTTAGTGTCCCCGGGACTTCTACTCACCGAATGGGCAGAGCGGTTCACAGATGAGCTAAAGGAGGCGCACCTACAGAAGACGAAACTGAAGCGTATTGTAACCGTCGAAGACGTTGCTGACCAAGTCCTCACTTTCGCCCGAAATAAGAGTATGACGGGTGTCAATGTCATCATGGACGCGGGCTTTATCATATAGATAGGATAATCACCACGACCGCAATACCGATGATAGAATAATGGTTATTTTTCCTTACTCTCCAACCTCGCGATCGCTCGTCCAGTGGATGTACGATACCAGCTTCCATTGCCAAATCCGGCGGCGAAGGAAGTCCCCCCAGAGGTAAAGGGGGATCCAAAGTAGCAGTACACCCGCGGAAATGGCCGCCATAGTTCCGAAAGCGTTGATATAGCCTACCTTCTCAACCCAAGGATTGGTATAGAAAGACAAGAGAAATCCGAATAGAGCTGCCACGTTCGAGTTAGTGGATTGTCCCACAGATAAACATAACAGCGATTAGCGATACATACACTTAAATCCCAGGACTGTCAAGGTGATCTCGCCTGCTATGGGGCGGTAGGCATCGATTACGTATACCAAGCAGATGTTAGTAGCTTGCGTGATTGAAAAGTTTACTTGGTGGTGGATTAGTCGTGTCTCCCAACTGAACACGAGAAATTAGAATGTGGTACTACTCACATAGTCCCAGGCCAATCGTCGGACAGATCCAGTGTAGCTTGTTTTGGATTCCTACGCCGTATAGGACTAAGGACAGTGGTGTAGTGACAAGTGAAATAGATATGGCAGGAAGGCGCATTTCTGGGGTTCGTATGCCGTTGTTACGCCTGGTGAGCCAATCAGCTACCATGTCCCCCAGATGACCCCCGGCCGGGATCCCGATCAGCGACCCGAGGATAGCTGAGATGAACGCGAGGCCCACATGCCAGGCCTGGAAGCCGTATGATCTTTTATAAGCCACTGCAACGTTCGATGTAACGGCCACCACGAAACCTATCGTCACAGACTGAACCAACGCAGCCCAGAGGACGGGTGGGAGTAGAATCATCCCAAAGGGCCGGAAGAACATCTTGGTCAGGCTCTCTTCAGTCAACGTCCCGTGAAATATCTTCAAGCTTTGGAGATACGATGTCTTCTTAGGTGTCTGTGCTAATGTTTGTGCAGCCATATCAAGCTCGCCGGTGTCTTGTTTCCTAGGCGCATGGGCTGTGCTTGCCGGCTGCTCATCTCTGACAAAGGCGGTTTCGGGAAACGTGAAGAACGCCAAGAGGAAGACGAGGGCGACAAGGGCGGAAGCAACTTCGTATATCACTCGCCACGAGTTATTGATGACGATGAGACTTGCAGAACATACTGTTAGCTCAGCGCTTTGAAGTGGCAACATATTCTGACGAACCCGTCAATCAGAATCCCGAAGGCTACGCCGATGGACAAAAATGACGTGTAGAATGCCATAATGGTCCCGCGTTCGTGTAGAAAAAAGACGTCCTATGCATAAACAGTTTAATACGTCTGTGACTACTTCATCCATCAAGGCTTCAGTGGCCAACGAACCGCAATGGTAATGGGGGCCAGGGTCTCCGCGGCTCCGGACCCAAAGCCTAGGAGAATTCGACCGACCAGAAAGCGAGAGAAGTGCCTCTCAAAGACAAGCCACAGGGCAGCGGCAAGGTAGATGGCATAGCTTATGATACTATAGCTCGCCGGAGTCAGTAGTTACTCATTTAGGGGAAATAGGCACAGGTCTTAAGAGTTACGAATGCTCCAGAGACACGCTCATTTCTCTAATAGGAGATTCTTGCCTCCGCAAGCGGCCAAAACAGGAAGAAAATGACTCCAGGGGTTACCTACTAGACTGGCCGTCGACCAAACTTGTTGGTGAGAGGAACCCAGAGGAAATTGCCCGTCCCCTTTCGAAATGCAGAGTGACAACTTAGTTATAGATCGAGGACGAGGGGCATGAAAGGATTCGTTTACTAACTTGTACGAGGGACGTACTAGTGAAGAAGTATGCCACCCGAGCGACTGACTTGCTAATCTTAAGCGTAGGGAAGAATTCCAGTGCAGTCTCTACTATAGCCACCGTGGGACCTTCCATGCGGTTAGCAGAGACCTTCGTATACGGGACTCCGGTTGGTGGTCAAGCCTTACCAGCCGCAAGAAAGTTGCAAATTAACATAGCCAAACATACAACAAGGGCTATGTAATATTTGTAAGCCTGTGGCCTGGTTGGAAATTAGTCTATCGATGCGAGGATATGGGAGCTGTAGAATGGATATACCATTTAAGGGGATCATTAGGGTCATTAGACGGTCGAGGGATTAGGATCACTTCATTGGTATGATGGTCTCGTAGACGGACATTCCCAAGAGCCGCCCTCTTCTTCTCACCCATCTGGGTACCAGATCTATCGGCATTGGTAAATGGACTTGACATGGCGTTGATAGCAAGTGTCTGGGTAACAATGGGGCTCTGGACGCTGGTGGGAAGGGGATGGGGGTTTGAGGGCCCCCTCCAAGAGGGCGCTGATCAGGCAGGCCGACAGACACGCTGGAAATCCGGATCCGATCTAGTAAGCCGATGAAAACAGGAGTATGCAGGACCGGCTGGCAGGTCACAAGCCTGCACCGGCTTCTTCCTCTTCTTGTCCAGAACGAACGAGATGCCTGCTTTTTCTAACGACCTAGGTTCACCACACTTCTCACCAAACCCGTTGATCGAAAACCTATCAGTCAGTTGGAATGGGCCTCTAGAGTTATAAGTCAAAGGGGTTGAAGCTTTGGTCCTTACCAACGAAACCGGCCGTGTAAGTGCGGTAACCGCAGTGACTACGATTGGTAGTATATGATTATGTTATCTCTTTGCATACTGCTCCTTTGGCTATTCCCTTCGCAATTATACATTCGTTGTCTCTATGTTTGCACAGGCAACTTCCCGTAGGTGAGAAAGCTGGGCGGAAGTAGCTCGTCGTCAAATGTACGGTTCACAAGTATATATATATGCGTGTCAAAGCACACGAATCGACACGATCACCAATTAGTGTATATGAGACCTGCCCAGCCTTTCCTGTTGGGTATTATCAGCCTGCTTTTGTCGAGGTATATGTAACCGTGCGTGGTTCGGCGTGCTGGTTTCGGATCGCATCACCGGATTTTCACATCGGCACCAAAGCCGAGAGAGGTGTTATATGAAATCCATCGGGACAAGCTGAGATGTGGATTGCGTGATAGAGATTATCCTCATTTGCCTTGACCCTGGCCGACTGGGGTTTTAGTACCAGTGAGTAATGTAGATTGCATGGCGCTTAGGAACCTGCACTAACTCCGTGTATCTACTGCCTGCCAAGATGTCATCAACGAGCGGCGCGGAAGAGTTTAGTGAGTGGTTAGCACGATTTCACCAGTCAGGTTCCAATCGAGTCAGGACTGAAACTGGAGCAACATGACTCCAATCCATGTAGATAGAGAGATGTGCTAAGCCTGGTATCTCGAGATCTACGTTTCTTGTTAGCATGAAGGTTTCATGGGGTTTGATGCCACAAATAGATACAATACCAGCCCCGACTGTTTTGACTTGTCTTTCGGCCTGGGAAAAAGCAACTTTCCATCCACCTGGGTCGCCAAAAGAGGCGCCTCGGGATTCTCCGCGACGAGAAACTGCGTAACCACTTGGAATAGAGCCATTATGATTGGCTGGCCCTATACCGGTAGACGGGAGTGCCTACCGTACCATAAAACATGTTGGAAGTATACTACTGTACCTAGTATACTTAGCAAGCAAAGGACCTCGGGAGTGGTTTAGTATAGTACTCAACGCACGGAACATTAACCCGCGATAGAACGAGGCCATCCCTAACTAGGTAACGCGTTAGGCTAGATAGCATCCGATATAATTTGCATTAACCATACTGTAACTACCTACCTACAGTACTACATGTGCTCTGTATGTCTTCTATTGACCTGCACTTCCATGCTGCTGGTGATGTGTTTCTCGTGCCTCTTGTTGTCCAGGGCGGGATGCATCGAGACATGTGACAGCGTGAAGATGTAATGTAAGTAGTTGCCCAAACGAGTAGCTGCAATTCTCGTCAACCGAGACAATCATACAGAATGCACCATGTCTCACACATCTAATACACGCACAACACCTGCAGGACCCAGCTTGGATAAATGTAATTATGCACGTTTAGCCACGGTATTGTATTTGTAGGTTCGGTACTGGTACTACTTACGATTATTTGACTCCAGGACTGTACAGGACCCGTGTGTACGTACATCCATGGGTATATGTCAGTATTTATTCTATACTTCTTATACATACTACGCGTACAGAGTAGGAATATCGAGTCTCTGTCGGTTGGTACTGCCGCTGGGAAATTCGAGAAGCGAGACTGTTTCATCTAACTTGGACTCCTTGCCATCGAGATAAATATACAGGAGGTGGTACAGTAAAATGGTGTCGGCAATTACTTAGGTACGTTACATAACATCCATGATGTTCGTCGACTGTGGGTACCCGGACTGGCTACTTCAAGTACCTGCTTGAAGAAGTATATGCATCAAATTCAAATTCTGTACAGGCACTGTGCATTTCCTATAAAAGAGTTATCTGTCTTGGCCGCCTTATTGCAACGTTGGACCAGTTCACCTCCCTATAGCGAAAGAAGGACGCGTTGACATGTCCTTATTTGGTCTAGACACATCACTCTCTCAGGCTTGGCAAAGTGTGATGAAACGCAAACCCGTCCGTTTTGGCGAGTTATAATAAAGTCTTTCCTCCAGTCAAGTTACCACGCCACAGTACTTGGTAACTGCTGTACATACTTATCGCTCTCAAGCTCTTACTAGGTACAGTACCTACTGTAAGGTTAATGGGCTAGGTGCTTTTGGATTCATTTAGGCTAGACCAGTTCCACCCGATATGCCTACAGTACTATACTAGTATAGGTAGTCTCCCTTGCGGAGTCTCACGCGGCGCTATCGTACGCTAGAGTATCGTATGTATACTGCTTGAAAATGAATGCAATTTATATTCTTACAATACCTGTAGTATAGGTTGTTAAGGTAGCTTGTGATTCCAACTAGGCTTAGACCTACTTACCTACTGTGAGGACAGTGAAATAACCCTGTTATCGTCTCATAACGGGTTATAACAACACTCCACTCTTTCTCTAGTCAAATTAACAACGTACTAACCCTTTACATTACCTACTTCGTGTATTGATGATGATTCGCAAAGCCTGTCTGCTAGAGCTTACTTACAAATACGTCACAAAGGCTAGCCTGCTTACATTACGTACAGGAGTCGTGTTGTCCTATGCTGGCTGGCTGGGCAATCAAAAGACTACGAGTAGGTATGTAATATCAAACGAGACGAGAGGCACGGACGAGCATGGGCAGGGGCCGTGTTTGGCGTTTTTAACCTGACAGAGGAAAGCTTGAATACTAAAACCTCAGCTCCTGCCAAGAGCAAGGGTCCCTGCAACGCATGGTGTCAGCCACCACTCTTGCACCGAACCACTGAACCACGTACGCTGTGGGTGCCAGAGCCTCTGTATCTCGACCAGGACGTTAAACCCCATGCGGCAGACGCTACAACAGCACACGGTACTTACTCGCCTACATAGTAGGACCGGACTACTTACGCGTACAGGAGAATGCTGTATGTACAATTGGATACTTATATACTCGCCGACAATCCTGCTGTAGAATCAATCTAAACTGGAAAGGATCAACCACTTTACAGCTGCAAGGTTATGCGAACAGAATGAAGGATCAGTTTTCACAACACCAGAGCCGGACTGTTTTCTTGTAAGCCGCCATATCGTACATACACCAGGCTGGGCATGAAAACTGAAATCTGAAATCTGAGAACTGAGAACTGAACGCTCAGCCAAGCCATTGGCAGCGAAACCATGAGGCCAGTCAACGAATCCCGCGCGCTGATCTATCCCTGTCAAGCTGAATTCATCGTCACCGTGCTCTAAGCCTAGCGAGAAGCACCTGACCTCTTCGCAATGCCGACTTCATCGTTGTCGCGCCTGCTCCAGAGCAATCACACTCGGGTTGGTGAGCCCAGTTCCCAAGCCGCTACTCAAGACCAGGGAGACCAGGGGCAGAATGTGCCCGGTGATGGCTTCTCCTTCAACCAAGTGCAAGCTCCTCTGCCAACCATACCACCAAACACACCTGCATCGCTAAACCCCGTAACCGCCTCCGCCGGTGGCCATTATCTCCATCATGGCGTTCCGGCTCCCACCCCGGCAGACCAAAGCCATTTGATGACATCAAGTCTGTATCAATGCGCCGACTGTAAGAAGCGCTACTCGCGTCCTGAACATCTGGCTCGCCACATTCAGACGCACACCCTTGGCAAGCGATTCTTCTGTCAAGTCTGCGGGAAAGCCTTTGCGCGTGCAGATCTACTCAAGCGACACGCTGCAAACCATGAAAATGACGCGAATGGCACCAAGAAACGCCGCCGCATAGATGCTTCGCCAGGGTCGGGTCGTGTCTCCCACGCCTGCCGCCCGTGTGCCACAGCTCGCGTGAAGTGTGAGGAGATCAAACCTTGCCAACGTTGCCAGAAAAAGGGGTTGACTTGCGAATATGCAATGGCCGAGGCCGGGTCCGCTGCTGCTATGCATCTGCTTCATCTCTCAAGTGATACTCGCAGTAACTCGCAGACGCCCAGTGCATCCTCCTCCCACTCATCACAGCTCAGCCCGACGACGTCTCAAGATCAAAGGCTGTTGCCTCTAGGGACCCCGCTTTCCACCATTCACGAAGCCCGTGATATCATATCGAACATGGACATCAAACCCGAGCAGGGCCAATTACGGGTGGCGGATACTGCAGTGGAGCAAGGTAGGTCTCGCTCATCGATTCTAATGTCGTGTCTTGTCGTCGTTGTCTTTCTGTCGTGTAACGAAAATTTCCGCCATCGCCTGGCCAATAAAACACTATTCTTCCTCTTCGTTGGGATGTTTCTCGCCAAACTGGGGGATTGCACATGTATCACTACACGATGCCATGCAATACATCCGCGGAATGTACACGGCCGATTATCTAACTTGAAACAGGTCACTACGCATATGACAATTCCTATGCAACGAATAATGCCGCTGATATGACACATCAGCCATTTTCGGAATTTTTACGAGACGTACTCTACGCTCAGTCCCTGGATTCTTCGCGGTTGGCTGAAGCCCAGGGCCTCGCTGTGCTGGACTTTTGCGATGACACGAATTACGAACTGAATGATGTGGATTTTGGGGTGCTAGACCATTGGAATCTAGATGGGCTGAGTGAACGCACCGTTCTCACCCAGGAAGCAACTCCCAAAACCGACGAGTCTTCTGTGGACATGACGCAAATGAGACGGAAATTGGTCAAGATTTGGACAGATTCCCCGTGGCGTTGGATCCCTGATAAGCGGGACCACGGCTATAGTGAACACGGCAATCTTCCCCTCCCGTACAGAGATTCGGTGAGCCAACAGTTTCAGGAGCGCCAAAAACAAATAGACCGAGTAGTCCAAGACAAATTGGACCAGTCAAGTCGTGACAAGATTCTAGCAGTCGTTCTCGATACATGCAGCGCCTCTTCCTCCGTTTTTTCAACAACCTCGAGTGACGCCATCAAAATACAAATTGCTGCGTCGTTTCCCTCGGCTGAGATTATGGACACCCTAACGCATATATTCCTAGCATCGCATCTCTGTTCTGTCACAGGCTGGATACATTTCGGTACTTTGGCACTAAATTCTCAATGGCCGGAGTGGTTGGTTACTGCCGCCGCCGCAGGCGCAACCATGACACCTGTTCCTACATTGAGGAAGTTTGGGTTTGCCATACAAGAAGCAGTGCGTGAGTTGCTTGACTGCGTAACCCTCAAAAGATAATTTTGCTAAGATGCTTCAGGTCTCGCTCTTCCATCGAGAGTGAGTAACGTGGCCTCGTCATTCTCCATGTCGATCTTACTAAGACGTTGTTTAGTTCGAGGAAAATAACACAGGCATAGCGAACCTTGGTCTAGTGCAAACCCTTGTTTTGGGACAAGATATCTCACTTTGGAGTGGAAATAGAAGAAAAATGGAAATTGCAGAATGCCATTTGCTCATACCTATTACGGTAAATCTAACAACCCGCAGCATGGTGGATCTTGGGTGCTGACATACTCATAGATGATGCGCTATAGAGGCAGGTTTCAGCGGTCTTCTTATCCTGCAATCGAAGTAAGCGAGAGTGACCAAGGTGAGATACTAGAAGAGAAATGGAAGCGTTGGTACGAATCAGAATCATGGAAAAGGCTTGCTTTCCATTGCTATACGCGAGATGCTCAAGCATCAATGACTACGTTGGCATGTCCCACGATGTCCTATGCTGAGTTGACGCTCCCCCTTCCCGAATCTAAGGAGTTATGGTTCGCTAAGACGGCCCATGAGTGGAAGCAAGAATATCTCGCGCGATCTGCCCATCAGACTAAACGACCGCCATGCCTGGGAGATCTTTTACGCGATATAAATCTACTTACGGCAAATTATCGACGGCTGGACACTCAGTATGCCATATCAATCTACCTGCATGCTTTTTGGAATCTCATCTTTGAATGGCGACAGCTGAGTGCCGTTCACCGGTCCAATCCATTCCAAAACAATTATCAGACTGGTCCAAATCTTATTCTCAAATCGCGCCACCAAGAACTGTGCAAGGCATTGTCTACTTTTCAACTAGTCACGGCTGATTGGCATGCCTGTTTTTCGGCTCAGGAAGCCCTACTTCTAAATCTGGTGTTGATGAACCTCCATGTGTCACTTGATGATCTCCAACTGTTCGCTGGGAAGGAGGGCGAGGACCAAGCCCGGAGAGTTTACCCGATACTCCAACAATGGTCAGAGAGCATTGAGGCAAGACAAGCTTTATGGCACGCTGGACAGATCCTGCGACAAGCTAAGATGTTTCCGTCCGGCCATCTCAAGCAGTTCTACGCTGTTGGCGTTCACCACGCTGCCCTGGCGCTCTGGACTTATGGTGTAGTGACTAGAGCGACGAGGAATCAGCTTTCTATCAACATCTCACAAGAAGTGGTCTATATTGACGGCTTAGAATCAACGGAAGTACAACGCTTCATTGAGTTTGGGCAGGGTCGACCAACTATACGGGGCGTACGATGCGATGACGGCCAGGGCATCGAATCGTCGTTAGAAGACCCCCGATCGTGCATGGAAGTTGCGCAAGAAATTCTACGTATGAACTTCAACAGTGGCCAGGAGCTTTTACCGCCGATGGTGGAGAACCTCTGCAACCTGATTAAACAGCTGGGAGGGGCAGCGTGGGCAGTAGGACTAGGGTGAAGCACTCGGTGAAGCAAAGATCATAATACTAGAATTGATTCTCTAGAGTTCGCAAGTTGTGATGATACCAAGGAGAAGTCCAGTTGTTAAGATCATTAAATACGAAACTATATTGCCTGCAAGCTTTACAAAAGAAAACCCTATTATTCAAGCACATAATGGCCATCTCGCTGTGTAGTTTCTTTTTTTAATGGGAACAGGACTCTAAAGAATCTAAAACAATTTGCTTGCTCTCAATTTATTAATCAAGGAGACCTATCTACGATATCGGATAAGGTAGTCTAATGTATGATTATACTTGCTCCCATTTGCTTACCGAATTCAAGTCTTTGTTGTAGGTATCGCGATAAGCCCAAGGACCAGATATTTACTACCTTATCACTCACGGCTACCGGTGTCAACACAGAATCCTCGTGAAATCGCAAAGTAATTTAATGCGGGGGATCAATTGGACTCTTTCTGTAGCTGATGGGCTTCTGACTTGACAAGGATAAAAGAGTGCTTCTAGTCATTGCTTTCACCCCTCACACCCCATTAGTTTTTTGATAGGATTCTGCATTTATCCATCCTTAACACCCTTTATACCATCAACTTCTGCTTGTTCAAAATCCCAACAAGAAATCAGGGGCAGAAATTCTCACCATAAATTAGCTTCTTTAGGAGAATTTAGGTGTTGGTGGGATTAATTATGCGTCTCCATCTGCTGAACGAGATTTTACTGATATCAAGCAAAAAATTAGAGATAGAGTTAAGTTTACTTTTGGTGCTTTACTGGCAATAGGAATCTCAAAATCAAGAATAATAATGGTGGGATTCTCTACGTATTCCTGTACTACATTCTTGTTCTTGTTTAATACGCCTTTGTTCGCCATTCACGGCGGGCTTCAGCCCTTGAACACTGTCAGGTCCGCTTTGTTTCTCTTGAAGCTTGACAAGGATCAATCATGAAAGAGTACTAGGGACCCTATATCTTAAACTGAGGCGTCGAATAGCGGTTGATAACACAGCGTCTCAACTATAGATGGATGCAAAATATTCGTTGTTATATGATACATTAATATAGGGGTAACCCAATACTAACTTAGTTGTAGGTAAGTCACAAAGCTACACCCTGACATGGATTCTCACCCCCAACCAACTACTAAGCTCGGAAGGGGACACAAGAGAGTACATTTTCAGCGCGATAGTATTCTTGAAGATATCCGGATCATCGAGCCTCAAGAACCTGAACAGCAAGAATACCACCGACAACGCGAACGGCAGCACGGCCTCCAACACCGAGAGCGTATTCTTAAACCACGAGGCACTCGGTCTCACACAAGGTCCAAAGGCAGCAATAAAACACTTAACCTCGACGAGGTGCCGCCCCTTTTCCGGTGCAAGTCGCCAGAGGATATCTGCGACGTTATCAAGGCTCGTAAGGGGGCTATTGTTGATGTGTTTCGGGGATATAATGTACTTCAATGGTATTGCAACGCAAAATCCACTAGCCCAGGAATTATCCAAGAACTACTTCACCGGGGTGTCGATATCAATGCCCTGGATCAACGAACGCGGAAAAGTCGCGGGCCTGTTATCAGACACACGGCGTTGGGATATGCATGTCAAAATGCGAATGTTAAAGCTGTCCACACCCTGCTCCGAAACGGGGCCGACCCGCGCGGTATGATGAAATCGGCAACATCGTCGGGCCTGCCCAAGCAAGATATCTCCGGTAACCCAATCGTGTACCCGAGTCCCCTCCAAGAACTCCTCTGCCAGCCTATTCACGGCCCCAGACCGGGCAGATGTCCGTGGAAATACCACTTGAGTGAAGAAGACGAGGAGAAAGATAACTACCTTGACGAAGATGACCCAGGGAAAGTACCTACTTTCCGTGCATTCTCCGGACTCCCTGACACACTATCTGAATACTACGGCCCCATTTGTCAACTTTGCGCAGCCGATTATCACATATGGGAGCCGTGGCCAGACACAGAGGAGGAAAAGGTAGCGGCGCGCGAGAGACGGCGGGCATGTTACTACGGGCAGGTCCGGCGGCTCGGAGATAGACTACACAAATGCGTACAACTCCTCCTCAACTACGGATGCTCGGATCCGCCGGTCGCGTTTCCGGAGTGCGACGACCCGCGCCTCTGGTCAGCGATAGACTATCTGTTCGAGACGTTCTGGCATTTCTTCCACCCGCTTGCGATTTGCGAGGGAGCGACCGTCTTCCCGGAAAAGAATCCTCTTCTTCCGTCTCTTGGAAATCTGTCGCAGATCTCCTCTCAGTCTAGTCTCTCGCGCTTTGGTGAGATTTGTGATATGCTGCTTGAATCTGCGGGGTATGAAGCCCAGGGGCCGACAGAGACGACTCGAGGCCAGGATCGCCTTGTCAGGTTGATTACCGAGCATTCTGAGTTTTCATCTTTTAGGCGAGGTGAGTACTTTGATGTTGATACCCAGCTCGGGCAAGAGCTGTCGAAACGTTCGTCTACTACTTAGTAGGGTGCCTTTAGATGCCATGCTCTTCTCGCCCTTCGTGAGTCGTGAGGTAGCGGGCCTATTTTTGTGGAATTGGGTAATGGAGTTCTGGTTACGACTTAGTGTTGGTGTTGAGATTACACTAAGATTATATCATAGCGATGTTAATACCAATAGATATCTAGTAATTAGTTATTTCATTAAGTTGACATGTTCTAGCACGATGATTCTAGACTAAATTGTGACACCGAAAGGAACTCGCGACGGCAGACTAAAACTCGCTTTTGAGAAATCTATAAGGGGAAAGAAATGTAAACGAGCTATATACAAGGAAACGGGAAAGTCATTGACAACCGGCTCTCAAGCGTCAGGCATTAGACCTCAGCTTGTGTAGTTGCCCCGATAGCGGCGCCAGACGCGGGCACCAAAAAGTTGCTGGCCTTGACTTTCCCATCAGAGCCCCTGGCACCAGCCAGATTTGAGAAATCGACGCTGAGGAACGAGCTGTTTGACCAACTGGTACTGCTATCCCACTGTAGCACTCGGAGTCAGTAAATAGCTATTTGGAACGGGTTTATAAGGGTTTAAGAGGCTCCTAGACACTGTATTGGCCCGGGAGGAAGGTTTACGCCTTGAAAGCGTCCAGAACAAGGAGAGAATGACTCCGAGAATCACTCACCGAGTTTCCGCTCGACTTCGTCCCGCTGACAAGACTAGTCTGGGCATTCGTATTAACGGCCGCGATATTACCCCTGAGAGTCGAGGTCGAGCTGCGCATGTTGAAGCCATTGTCGCCGTTGTTCCAGGCCGTGTTTCGCTCAAAGGTCAGCGAGCCGGGGTTTCCGTTATCGATGAAGCCTTTCTTGGCGTTGGAAAACGCCATCGAGTTCCGGACAACGTGGTTCGCCGGAGGATTGCCGGTTATGCCGAGCTTGAACCCGTTGCCGTCTCCGTTGAAATCCGAGAAACCCCAGCGATTAAAGCCATTGCCCCACGCGTAGACTTCTTCGATCTATGAGCGCTTTAGATTAGAACCACTCTCTTAGGAACCAAATTGCTGGGAAGTCAAGATTCACGTACCGTCACGGGTGATCCAAACATATACAGATCAAGGCCGTCATCGACGTTATCCCATAGCCGGGAATTGCGGATCACATTCCCTTCTCCAGAGCCTTCCTTGCATGCGAACCCATCGGCACTCTCTCCGTTCTTCCGCGGATCGCGGTTTCGATATGAGTCTAGATATATGACCGTATTGTTCGTAGCGGTACCCTGCAGCTGGAACCCCGACTCGTAATTATCATGTGTTGATAGACGCTCGTAGTAATTATGAGAGGAATCTCGAGAGTAGACCCCATAGGGCCCGTTAATCAACCTAGCTCCCGTTCAGCATATCTCCTTGGCTACATTCAGCAGTCGCTCACGATGGCCGATGAGGTTAAGCCACTTACTCAAGGTTGTAAAAGTACCAATAGTTGCCGCCTTCGATATGAAGGATGCCTCGTTCACCATTGGGTAGCGATTCGTCGAGCCCGTAGGGTGTGCTATAATCGAAGAATGAGCATTGAAACGCTACAGAAAATACCATCTCGGTAAGAGTCATACCCTGGAAGTCCCTCTCCGTCGATAATGACTTTCTCGTTATTGTAGGGCCGAAGAGTGATAGGCGATGTTGCGGTGCCACTCTTCTTGATTTGAATATTGGTCGTTGGCGAGTAGGTCCCGGCACGTAGATAGATCACGTCGCCGGCCTTCGCGGCATTTACAGCAGTCTGAATGGACCCGTACGGAGCATCAATAGTTCCCGAACCGTTCCCAGTCGGAGAAACGTATATGCTAGCCGAATATGCTGGCTGTATCAGTGCTGCCAGCACGGTGACAAGGACAACTGAAGTCCGGCTCGACATTGTTTGAATAATTTAAGGGAATTTCTTGTCTAACTTTCTCACGTCTTCGCCGGCGAAGTAATGAGCGAACTAAGGATATATACGCGCCATACATTGACCAGCGCCTTACTACCTTCCTTTCTACATTTCTTACCACGGGATATCACTGGCCCATAGTTGCGTATTATCGTAAGAAGATTTAAAAAAACCCGCCTTATTCCACGGAATGTGGAAGGAAACATTGTCAAAAATATTTCCGGTCGCGGTATGTTGTAAACCCACAAATAAATGAAGCATCGGTGTGGGTACAACACAAGCCAAGATGGTGGTTTCGGAGGACAAGGGGGTTTATTACTACATTCGATTCGTTATATCAACCAAAACGTTACCCAAGCCAGTAATACAAACTACTCTTTTTATATTTTCATGGAAAGTAGTTGAGAAGTAGTGTGCGGGCTCCTCCCACTATTATAATTGATCTGAGTTGTTGTTCCTCGACATGCCCCAACTGCCAAGTTCACGGTTGTGCCGCGGGTGATTTGATATATACATATTTCCTTAGTAATTACACCTACACATGCACTCGTTTATGTATATATATCTATCGGCCTATTGATCTAATTCTAGTATGTTCCCGGAGGTCTTCCATAAGGATGAATACGGTGAGCCCAGCCACCCTTCGCTTTTCTACGTGGACCTGCCACGGTGGCGGGACGGGCTTGTGGTGCAACCTGAGCATAGCCAGGGGCAGGTGTTGGGTTGGGAGTAGCCGGCTGCGCAATCGAGGATGCGCCGGAACCCACACCACTATTGTAACCGCCAACTCCTAAGAACCCTGCGGCTGCTGCTACTGCGGCGTCCTCCGGGTTGAATATCCCGGTGGGTGGTTCGGGATCGCGGGGCGGTGGAGCAACCGGGTTCTCAGGTGGTGGCACACCGGTTGGAAGCCGAATTCCTTGCGCTGCGTCCCGGCAATTGAATCAAAGTCAGCAAAGGGTCTCTCCATCTTTTGTTTATCGAAAAGCTAGGTATATGATATCGCCGGGGGGACTTACGGAAAAAGGTGGGAATTGGTGGATTGTTTGGACCCGCTCCCAAAGTGCCCCCTGGGCCTTCCGACGATGAGCTTGACGAGGATGACGCTGCTGACGCTGATGAGGATGGTGGTTCAAAGAGGATTTTATTCATCCACTCTAATATCTCTCGATCGGATTCGCCGGCATATTCCCTCTCCAATCCTTTCAGTACGAATTCCTCAAGCGTATCGAGTCCAGGCCTGTCCTCGGGAAAGTTAGCCTGGCACCGCAGGATGATGCCCCGTATGTCGTTATCTACGTGGTCATATACTGCGTCCGCAATACTATAGTTCGCTGGAGTTAGTATTTACTCTTTTAGGGAAAATCGGCATAGGGTTGAGGAGTTCTGCACGCTCCCCAGACACATCCCTTGCTCTAATGGGAGATTATTGACTCCGCAAGGGGCCAGAACGGGAAGAAATTGCGTCTAGGGTTTACTCACTGAGCACCGTAAGTCCAGTATGTCGATTTGGATTGTGGTCGAGATATCGAGCTTCGTGTTGGCACTGGTGGTATTAGTGGATAACACGTTGTAACGAGACATTCCATTATCTTATTATTATATTCTGGTTAGATAGATGGAATATAAGTTAGTTGGTTCCAACGTTACTTACCATTCCTATACCCCACACGTTTGTGTGCCAGTCATAGTTGCCCGCAATGGGGTGCTCTTGGATAAGGCCAGCATCTCGTGGTATGTAGTCCCAGTCAGCGCAGAATTGCTCCTTTGCTCGGTCAGCTTCTAGTCGTAGGTCGACGAAGACGTAAATATCTCCTTTTCATGGTCGGAGTTCTTCTTACAGGCGCGTAGAAAGCGCGTTTCCCAGCTCGTCGCATGAATTCATAATACTCATCATCCTTCTCGCCAGCGACTTCAACTGCTAATCCGAAATCTCCCAACTATACAGCTTTTAGTTCTATTGTCTCGTTCATCCCTCTTTTAGCTGCGTACCTTGAGGATGGGCGTGATTCTGTGCTCGTCCTCAGAGAGGCCACCGATGAAAATGTTTCTTGGGTCCATGTCGAAATGAACTATGCGACTCTGTTCATCCTTCAGATAATCTATGAAGGTTTCTGTGATGGGACCGGGCATGTTATCGTATTCCTCGATACGATCTGGTGGAAATGCTAGACCGATACACATTCGAACAACTATAATTAGCAGTTTTATAATGTATCAGTGAAGGTAACCACGATAGATTCATCACTGGCGTTTATACATACGGCAAAGTAGAAAACTCCAGAGAACCCTGTTAGGGATGTCTTCATTCTGTTCTCTCACTTTTACAATGAAGTTCGAAAGATCCCCGTTCTCTAGTAATTCAAGAATGATTGTCATCGGAGCCGGGGGTAAGACAGGAGACCTGCGTTTCTTAGAGTTGAGTGAACGACTATCATCACCGTCGCTTCTCGAGCGTTTCCCGCTGCCTGACTGTTTTTCGCCTTCCGCATTTTTCGTGTGGAGGTCCTGTTTCTTGTCTGGATCTATCAATCCCTCGCCTTCTACGTACACGAGCTGAACTATATGCTCAGACCTAGCGTGTTTCTACATCGTTCATCAATACGTCGGTCAAGATTGTTGGGGGCCTAGAGATATACCGACCTTTACTTTAAGCCAGAAATAGAGTGTATTAGTATTAAACAGGCATGTACGAGAAACTGGAAGATGGAGAAAATCACGCACAATTGGTCACTTCAATGTCGAGTGTTTCATCGTCGTCATCAAACAGCGTCTTGATAACAACGCTACGGACCGGATTACTATTTTTATCGAGAATGTCAAACACTGCCGCGAGGCCGTTTCCTCCCCACCCCAGACAGCGCCGGTATTTGAATAGGTTGCCGTTATTCTTGGACGAGATATAAGTTTTAAGATTTTGGAGGTCATTGTATGCATTTACAATGCTATTACGGAGCCCTCTTAAATCCCTTCGCTGAAGCGTATCAATATCGATCTTCTCTTGATGTGAGAGCTGAAATGGAATTTGGCGGGTATCGTATCCCGAGGGGATGTAGATGACGGGCGCTTCCCCACTACGAGGCTGAAAATCTTTGCGGTTCCTGTTTCGTTCGTTGCTGTTATAGTTTATCCCTCGACGATATCTGGAGAAAAGCTCGTAGTTGGTGTTGCGAACTCTCTGAACTTCCCCAGCATAGGCCATTTTGACTTTTCATGTCAATTGAAGAACAACATCTTGAAAATGTACAAATTAACCTTAAAAATCGGAGAATAGTGACACAATGTAAGCAAACAATGAAGTGTTTCGAGAACTTTTGCACCCTGTGCATCTTTTGTCTTTGTGAGTGGGCAGACCGCTGCATTCGGAATCTGTTTAAACACACAAAGGTAAGCATGAAAGTTAACGAGAAAGCTATTTAAATATGCACCTTGATAATTCTGGAATTTGAATCTAGGTTTCGAGAATAATAAAATTTACCTCAACGGCATGTTTTATCTCTATTTGAGGGCACATCCATAATTACTGATGAGAGTACCTCCAAGGTTATGTAACCACTTGCTGTTTGTACTTTATAAGCGCCTGGTAAATATGTGCTTACTGACTTGTCAAAAACGGTGAATAAAGAAGCCCTAACGAGTATTTCTTTCTTTAAGCAGATTAATTGGACGCCGTATATATACCCCCCCTCGTTTTAAAGAACGTGTAGGAATGAAAGATACAGATCGGACTCCAGCTCTCATGTCCTGCTATATCTCCTTCACAAAACCAACTTCGACCACCTTGTCCATCGCAAGTCTAAGGTTTGCAATCTTTGCTCGTGTGTTGTCTCGGATGAAGAGGAACGTTCCGAGCACAAGCCGTCTGAAAATTGAAGTGCCTATCTTGATTTTCATCTGCTCTTTCCCCACAACATATGAGACCTTGGTAGCAAATGCGCGATCAAGGCGCGCTAGTTCCTGACGCACTTTGACGTTTGCGATCTCAGTCGGGCCAGTCAGGCCCCTTTTCCCCTTCCCATTATCCTCTGACGATAGGTTATCACTCAGAGAGGTGCTGCTGCCTTGGGATGCAGCTCTCGCTTCTGGCGATAGGCTTTCGGCATTTTCGTCGGAGTCGGCTGCGCCGGCTTGGTGCACCACGAACTTACGGATCTGTTCGTAGATCAGGGCTGCTAGATCTGGCGTGATCACTTCGTCCACTGCAACACTCGAAATCAGTTATTGCTATTTGGGGCGGGTTATATGAAGCTTGTAGAACTTCTAGACCCCCTCGTGGTCTAAAAAGGAAATCGTATACCCTAGAAATTACCAAAACAATAAGAAGGTGGCTCCGAGAATTACTCACTGAAACCATGGCGAACAACTAGCCTATAACAACCAGGTATGGCCCCTAGTCTTGAAATCACATATCGCTCATTCGATGGTATTGTGGGAGTCTCAACAGGATGTAGGTGAAAGAAGACCATGATCTCAGGAACAGCGCCAAATTTCGTTACAAACTGTGTGAATCTGCGTAAAACATAAGAGTCAGTGCGTGCGTTACTAGGTGAATTTTTCATTCTCTGTAAGAAGACAATGAGGACATCTAGAATACGTACACCATTGGCGTGAGGACACCCGTTTTGTCAAAGTATATGCCAAAACCACGAATCGGGGCGATTGAACCGCCACCCCAACGTGTTGCGAGGAACAACTTGTCTTCGGCCCCTTTTCTTACCAGTTGATTAGGGCGGAATCGATCCTCTGCTTCGGCACGCCACTGGTTTTCTTTCCCGAAACGCCATAGCAAGAAAATGCTTGCTAGAATAGCTGCAAGGGTGAGGGTAAACCAGGCGCCTTCGGGAACCTTGTTAAGCGCAGATGTAAGGTAAAGACCATCGTGTGTCGCAAAAAAGAGCCATGGCAGAAATACATAGTACGGAGGTATACGCCATACAATAAGAGCAACAAGGGTTACAAAACATGTATCAAAGAATGTCACGAATATAACACAGACGCTGTTACATATTAGTGAAATTGAAGCTAAAGATGAATAGGGATGGGTATACCCATAAGCATTTCCTAAACGCGTTGTATTGGAGTAGACGGCCGTGACAAGCACTGTCCCAACCAAGAGGATCCAATTGAGAAAAGGAACGTAAAGCTGGCCGTGAAACTTTGTCGATGTATGGACAATCTTCATCTGGGGACAGTACGATAGTTTCATCAGTTGGCTTACAAGCTGCGATGGCGTTAATAAATATGCTAGCATGCTCACTGAAAAAGGCTCTGACCTGGAAGCACGCAGTACTATGACACTCGAAGTCAGTCATAGCCACTTTGAGCGTGATTTATGAGGGTTTCGGAAGCCTCTAGACGTTGTCTTGGCCTGAAAAGGAAGGTTTGTGCCCTAAAAGTTCCCAAACAAGAAGAAGATGACTCCGAGAATTACTCACACTGCAAGACTCGGGGTTAGTTATAGTCTCTTTAGCGTGATTTATGAGGGTTTCAGAAGCTTCCAGACATTGTCTTGGCCTAGAAAGGAAGGGATATGCTCTGAAGGTTACCAAAACAAGAAGAAAATGACCCCGAGAATTACTCACTAAGAGCTTGAGAGGCAACTATAGCAGCAAGGACGGCGATGACAAGACTGGGGTAGAGAAATCCTGGTGGGACACTATTGAAGAAAGGATTGGTGTAGGCCTCCGGATGGACGCTGATAAAAGCGGCTTGTCCTATGTAGGCGAGCAGCAAAGCAGGATAACAGTAACCGAGCCAGCTGATTTGAATTGCTTGTATGCTGAAGGCACCAACTTCAAAACGAGATGTCAGTACATCCCTTTAACGCGACCCTCGAACAAGACATCTTTGCCTCGAAGGTTGACTAAACTAGAAGAGTCTAGCTGTCGGTAGGACTTACGATCTGCGAACAAAGCTTCCACTCCTGTGAATGACAGCAAGATTCCACCCAGCATCTTCCATGCCTCAGTTTTGCCTTGAACAAAAAAGTGTATGGCATAGTAAGGCGAGAAGGCTTTGAGGACCGAGTGGTCATACTTGACCAGATTGTAGATACCAAAGGAAGCATTAAAAGCAAGCCAGAGAAGGACAATGGGTGCGAAGGTAGTAGCCAATTTAGTGAGACCGAGAGGTTGAAGTGCAAAAAGTACGATCAAGATGCCACTGGTAGCACCGACTATAGTTGGGCTAGTAATATTGGGACTGACGACTGAGAGCCCCTGAATAGCACTATGGGATAATAATTAGTCGGTGATTGGCACATCTAACTAGCCTCAGATTCCGTGATCTGGCAAGAATCCACGGCTCGTGAGCCAAGTCAAAGCAGAGAGACTTTAAAAAACAGTGATAGCTTACCCAAGCACAGATTGCGCTGGCGTTAGTATTCCATCCGCAATGACCATGGAGACTGATAAGACGCCAATGGCCTTCAGAAGGCCGCGAAGGAACTTGCTACTTTCCATTCGCCTGCGTACTGACTGGTTGCTGGGGCTTAAGTCCTGTGTCTCGTGGCGCTCCATTTTGACTAAAGCAGCTTCTCGAGGATCACGGTCGGTCAAGTTTGCCTAGTGGTACCAGCTCGAGTAAGTATTCTAGGAAAGCGTCTATGGTACCATGAATGAGGACAGAATGTTCCAATGACTCACATAACGTGTAAGTAATGAGTAGCAACTGAAGGTGCCGCCCTCGCCTTGATTATCAGCGCGCAAGACGATGAGCACGTATTTAAGCGTCACCATAATCGTCAGCGACCAGACTAAAGTTCATGTTAGCGGCCAAGGATTTACGTAGAGTCTTTGGGAGACATGAAAAGGGGGGGGAACCATGCAAGATCGGCCTCGAGCAATCTTAAGGCTTGGTTGAGGAAGAAGGAGGAATCACTAACTGATAACCGAGAGTACTCCTAGAAGCGAGTCATACGAGGGTTTTTCGGTAAATGTACTTGAGTAAACATAGAGCGGACTGTTATTGCAATGACATTAGACTCATAATATGTATCATAGGTATAGCAAAGATGCCGTACCTAGTACCAATATCGCCGTAAATGGCACCGGTAGACTGGTAAGCTAGCCTTGACGCCAGGGATCTCGGTTAGCATCGCTATTCAAAAGTTGAAGTGCGCTTGAATGTGTTCTAGTCACAGTAGATATGGATAGGGATACTTTACCAGAGCAAGTTCGTCCCTTTGAATATTTGTTTCCTTTTGCCGTCCTCGCGGAGCCATTCATCGTTCCCGTCCTCGACCTCGCCGGCTTCCTCGCTTCGGCGGTCCTGTGAGGCGCTACGACGTGCATCACTGGCCCTGCGAGGCCTCGAAAAGCTCCGGGTGTTGTAAACGCCGCCGAGACTGGCCGGTTCCGACCGCTCTGGCTTTATTGGGTGCACATCGTCGTCGATGGTCAGGGTTGGGTGGGCCATGATACGCAGCAAACTAGCGGCGCGCGGCGGATGAAGCTGTCTCGTGTGGACAAAGATACAATAACCAATACGTAAGATGTTCGAAGACGTGGTACGTAGGGCTGAATCTGGGCCGGCTTCAGGTCTGAAATTGCAGGTACGGGTGTGTGATTGCAACCTGGTGGTGAGGGTTGAATAAAAGTTTGGTAAGAGATACTCGGTCATATATGGCTGGAGCCCTTGAAACATGTCTCATCCATCAATTCCCCAACCCGGCCTGGCCTGGTCTGGGCTTCTCTGTGGCAAAATACATGATTGGACGAGTTGATAGTCTCTTCCCGTCCTTTCGCTACAGTAATAGCATAGCGTAAAAGCACGTGGCGATATTGACTGGAATAAGGCAAGTTCCAGCGGTGTGCGGCATTGCAGGTGGTGTGTGGTGAGCCATTTCTTGTACAGGTACCTAGGCTTGGTTCGAGGACGATACTATGATAACAACTGGATATCATTCTGCTGACGATGAGGTGATAAGGCTGGAGCTACCCTTACTATATCTAGTTATAAAGTAAGTAACCTAGACCACTAGTAAAAGCTTAATCGTTAGCCCTTAGCCACATGCAGTAAAGAACCCCTGTTTACATGCAGCTTGGTCTTGCCCACCTCCCCCCCCCCCCCAATATACGACAATCTCATCTCATGTCCCCCACCCCCCCCTGGATTAGCTGTCTCGGTGCAACTGCTCTAATCTCTCCATCAAAGTGAGGATATTCGCAATGCGTTTTTGGCTTGCAAATTTGCTAGCCTGTGTGCTACTGCGAAGCAAGTAGGCGAGAGATGTGGCTTCTTAGTTCAGTTTACGAGGCATATAGTTGGAGTGGCCGAGTAAATGAGGAAGTGATTATGTTGCGTTGCGGAACACAACATGGAGAATTGATAGCTATTGTATGAGTATATACAGTATGTAAGGTAAGTAATTAATAAGATGTGGGGGGCTCGTACGCCAAGAACACCAGAGATTCGACGAACGGTTAGTGTAGCGTGTATTTCAGCTGTGATGCCGCGTGCATGCATACAAATTGTTAGCAATGTGCGACAGTACAGCTTGACCCTTGCGACAAGGCATCCACTCAGAGCTGGTCGAGTTATCGTCGAGTACAGTAGACGTATAAGAGAGCGAGGCCTCCAAGACATACATACTTAACCTGTGGACAATACTACTAAAGGGGCAGGAGGCAGGATGATCCTAGGTTAGCACTTTTGCTGACGATATGCGTTTAGATTGTCTTAGATATCCAACGAGCTGAGCTTCGAGATGTCTATGTACTGTGAACTCTGTGGCCTAATCCACATATTGAGGCGGAAATACGCCATGCATTCATTTTTCGCTGTTTTGTCTCCTTTTCCTTTACCCATGATCTACCCATGATCTATTTTAGAGGAGAGCATCCAAATCATTCGCAACCCCAGAATTGCTCAACACCTGCCTTGGTTTTGGCAAGCCCATCAATTGCCATTCGTTTTGTCCGCCTCGTGCGCCACCTTCGTCCCGTCTTCTCTAGTGACGGGGAAACACCAGTTGAACTCGTCCTGGACTTTCCCAAGCTGGATGGCTCTAAGTTGAGTCAAGAGCCGCGTGCAAATGGGACCGATGTCTTCCGCGCTTTGCGAATCTGGTGCGTAGGTAATCTTTTCAGATTCCTGGTCGGACGACAGCCTCTCGTGCTTTCCGATGGCCGAGGTAATGGAGGTCGGCGATGTTGGCGACTCACGACGAGTGATTGACCGGATAGGCACAAGGGCTGCGGCTGTACCTGCTCCCATAACCTCACTGAATGTGGGCAGCTCTGAGTATTTAATCTGTTACTGATTAGCACGATGGAGTCTGACGTCTCTTGAAAACGCCTGAGCACATACAGATTTCTGTTCGACTTTCCATCCAAAGCTCCGCCCGATATCCAGTATACTCTCCGCCGTCACGCTCTGAATGACATTACTCGAGTCAGGGACTACTAGCGTCACGTCATCACCGTCTACTCTTGCTCCAATGAAGCCGCTTGTGCTGAATTCGTCGATCTCAGAGCGCGTGGCGCTATCCAGATGTAGGGTAATGCCGTATCCACTGTCTCTCGCCTTGTCACTCCATCTCAGCACCCTGAAAAATTAGTTATTGTTTCTCCTCTAGGGGGTTTAAAAACGAAACTTATCAAGGGAAAGTGAAGGTGAATAATATTGGGCGTGAAAAGAAAAAGGTGACTCACGGAGCATAGTTGCCACCAATTTTGGCGCTTCCAGTCCCATTTGGTGCGGCGCGGTCAAATTCATCGAGGACGAGACACTTGACCAGATGGGTACCGTGATAAACACCAGTCGGCATGACGAAGACACAAAACATGTACTCCTCAGGCGGGACTAGACCCAGCTGCGCACTGGAGCCATAGATCTGGGGACGGATGTACATTGCAGCGCCGGTCTCGTGAGGAGGGACGAATTCGGCATTGAGGGAGACGGCAGCTTTGACGGCATCGATGAACAGGTCCTCGGGCACGGTTGGGCACGAGATGAACTGGGCAGAGCGCTGCATGCGAGTGGCGTTCCGGTCGGGGCGGAAGATGGTTATCTCGTCGTTGGGCGTACGGAAGGCCTTCAGACCCTCGTAGGCCTGCTGGCCGTAGTTCAGAGCCGGTGCCATGCCATGGATGCGGATGTAGGGGTCCGTGACAAACTGGAGAGGTGTCCATTTGCCTGTCTTGACAGAGTAATGCGACTCGATGTGGCCGTTGACTGCCCCCGGTCAACATCTAATAGAACACGCTGCACTCGAGGGCTGTGCTGCTCACCTTCACGCACTCGAAAGCCGACATTGGCCCAGTCAATTGAGCTAACCGGCGGTGGGGGAAATTGAGACGCCATATTTGCTTTGGAGGAATTAGAGTCAGCTATGAATCGAGCGTAGCAGAAGTCCGACGCTGCCGATTTCTTGTGAAAATATGCGATGGTAAATTTATACGGTGAACAATGCTGTCACTAACAGGGCGCGCCGTGCTGCTGAGGATGAGGTTATGCAGCTTCAGGTAAAGTTTCGCTCCGATTGCGGCGCTGAGAATAGTATGCTTAGAGGTAGAGGCCTGTTGTTTCGGGTGGGGTACCGCACTAAGGTTACCTACATTAGGTAGGTACATACCTATGTACAGATTAGGTACCTACTAGGTGTGTAAGTTCTGAATGACGAGACTCCCGAGTCCCAATCCGGGCTTATACACTTAGCTGAGGAGAACAATGTCCTCACTGAGTACCTACCGACCTTACTTATAATCGTGGTCTAGAGAGTATAGCCACCTACAATCACAAAACACGTCAGCATTAGGCGTGCATACGAATTAGGCCCGTGGAGGTATCCTAGGCACTATTTATTACCTGAGAACTGGCTTCATTCTAATGCTGATGATGATGGTTATTTATGTAATGCATCGAATACCCTAGACGAACAAGATCCATCTCACTGACCGATGCGCCTCATCCCTGGTAAACGATCCCCTGTCCCTGAATACAGTAGGGAACTAGGGTACGAGTCAAAAATATGTATCTACCTGTAGGATAAACCCCGTTTTAGGACGCCAGGGAGCTAGGTACTGTGAGACCTTCTAGCCTGCGCTGAAAGACTGTCAAGAACATACTCTCTATACATAGAACACCTTTCCTCCTAAGAAAGGCTTGCGAGCTTCTGTAGAGTTACGAGGACGCCTGATCCTTGTTAGCGGTGCTTTATACGACAAGATGACGTTATACCACATACCGCTGACACCTTGGGTGAGGGTGCTCTTCGCCTCACTATTTCGGCTGCTCACTATAGCTCGCTGGAGTCAGTAATTACTCTTTTAGGGAGGATCGGTATAGGTTTTAGTAGTTCTGCATGCTCTTGAGATACGTTTATTGCTCTAACGGGAAATTTTTGACTCCGCAAGCGGCCAGAACAGGAAGAAAATGACTCCAGGGGTTACTCACGGGTTACGGTGATAACATCTTTGACATCACCGCTTTCATGCAACCTCGTAGCCCATCGAAACACCTTTTCATCATCCCGTCCATCGCCTATAACCATGAGGAAGTCGGGGGCACCCCCCTGATTGTCGGTCTCCCCATCTGCCTTCATCTGCTCATAAATATGAGTAGCTGCGGTATTCTTGGTCCAGTCGCATGACTCGACCACTACGCAGTCCTCGAGCTGCGCGGCATGGACATGTTGATCTTCACAAGATTCATTGATATGCGCAGTCCAATCGCTTGCTTGTCTTTCTGCCATCGAAAAGTCTTCAGCATTTCTAAAGTGGAATATTAGAGAACAGCTCCGGTCCTCAATTTCGGAGCCTGGTGTGCGCTCAAGGTAGTACTGGAGAGTGTTCCTGACAGATTGCTTCCATAGAGCCACCTTTCTCCTATCTGCGAATTCGGTCCAGGAATTCTGACCGGGATATTTGATAAAACAGCCATTCTCAGCAATTAGACCGAGATTGGGAACCAATCGAAATAGGCGGTCGAGTTCATCAGATCTTCGCGCCGACATAACGTACACAGTGTTCCGGCTGTCGTAAGCCAAATCATTGAGCGCGGCAAGTGTGCGCTAAATTGGAATCAGTTCTAAATGCTATAAATAACAGTATACGATGATCGGTGCTTACCTGCGGGTTGGCGGGAACTTTATCACTTATTGACTCGTTTGAAATAAGAGTACCTTCATAATCCAGGAGGAACAGTCTTCGTTCACTCTGGCGGTACTGCTTAGCCAATCGATTTAGATTTAGACGCGGAATCGAAACCTGATCCTGTTGGTGTTGAACTTCGTAGCTTTGGTCTAGTTGCGAAAGAAAACTCGTGAACCAGTGGCTCCCAGTCTGCCGACTGACTACTTCCCGTAGCGATGACCACCGCAAAGCTTTCTCTTCGTCCGGCATCTCTATTGCTAGTTTGATAGCGTCGGAACATTGGCGGTAACTCCAGGGGTTGACTAAGAGCTGCTGCCCCCCAAAAAGCGACGAAGTACCTGTGAACTCCGAGAGAATGAGAGACCCATGCTTTCGATCGCAATGTGCTCCATCTTGGCAGACGATGAATTCGTGAGACGTTAGGTTCATGCCCTCTCTTTGACTGGTGATCATGAGAGCATCTGCAATCGTCAAGAGGGCTAGATATTGGGAATATGGAATGTCCTGTTTTAAATATACGACTGGCTGATACGCGAGATTTGCCCAAGTCGAGTTTATTCTTGCCACAATATCCCCTACGGCGGCATCCAGACCGCTCTTCTCACCCGTAGATAAGGCGACTTGAATTAAGACGATCTTGTCCCGCCAAGAAGGATTCTTGTTAAGAAATAGCTCGAATGCGAGTAACTTCTGGCGGACACCACGAACAAAATCGAGTTTATCCCGCGCGACAATGATCTTTTTGTCTTTGTAGCGGTCTTTCATAATATTGACCCATCTCATGACCTCCGGGTCTTGACGGTGGAGGTTGAGACTAACAGGGTCAATGCCGATGGCGGCATTCGTGACATCGACAAATCGATCTTCTAGTTGGATGCCTTGGCTTGTTGTCTCTACGGAAAGAAGCCTGCTGCAAGTCTGAAGAAAATGGCGCGTATACTCGGCAATTTGGAAGCCGATGAGATTTGCGCCTAGCATGCCTTCTAGGAGTTGCTTGCGAACAGCTAAGCAACGGAAAACCTCGGAAGAAGGGAAGGCGACGTGCAAAAACAGCCCAATTTTGGCCTCTGGTAACTTCTTACGGATCATACCCGGAAGCAAAAGTAGGTGATAATCATGAACCCAAATGGTATCATTGCGCTTCCAATTTTTGACAATCTTATCCGCAAAAGCTTGATTGACGTCGACGTAAAATTGCCAGGAATGGTCCTCATAAGCTTTACTCTTGGGATTATCGGGTATTTGGTAATGGAAAACTGGCCACAGAATCTGCTTACAAAAATGCAAGTAGTGGCCATCAAAATCCTTGTCCTTGCAAAAGACAGATATCATATTGAATTCGGTTGCCAATCGGTCGCGAATATCTTCCTTTTGCTGTGTTCCCTCAAGGGCGTCTGTGGGCATCCCCAGTGTTCCTACCCAGGTGA
This sequence comes from Xylaria telfairii, assembly GCA_022495065.1. Classification (NCBI taxonomy): domain Eukaryota; kingdom Fungi; phylum Ascomycota; class Sordariomycetes; order Xylariales; family Xylariaceae; genus Xylaria; species Xylaria telfairii. The sequence goes on from MU383898.1 coordinate 108,318, forward strand.
GCTCGCCATCGTAGACATCCCTCGCCGCTGCGTCGGCTGCGTTACGGAGACCACCGTTTCCTTGGTCTGTATTCACAATACGCCAGGTCGCGTTAGCAAATACCTTATCATGACTATCGCTTCGCGACGTCCGGGGCTGGAAAACGCCTTGTTGCCCAAGCTCTTTTGACTTTTGAGAGGTTTGTCCATGCTCGAGAATTGAGGCGGGAGGGGTGGAATTCGCACGAGACTTCGGTTGGAAAGTTCGCCCGCCCCAACTGGGAGATTGTTTGTCTACTGGGCCCCTGAACTCTTCGTCTTGCAAAGCAGGCACAGGTAGGCCGTCTCCATCTATGAACAGGCTATCGTCAATTGCGGCCTCGTTCTCTGTAGGAGTGAGAGGTGGCGTGTTGGCAGGGTGAGGCGTGAAGAGACTAGGGCGAGTGTTGAGAGGGAGGATTCGTTTTGGTGCGCCATGATTACTGGGCCGATGCGCTTTTCTACTGCTTTTGAAGGAGGCGTCCGGGAGGGTGAAATAGATCGTTTTGGGAAGAAATCTGAGAGTAGGATTCCAAGTTAATATGGCTTTGTCTTGTTGGAGCGGCTTCGTATAAGACGATTGAGGATCTAGGATTATGATTGGCTCTCAAAGCGCGCAAAGCGGACCAAACGTGTTTACATGGTAAAGAATGGGAACCGAGGTATCTCGATAAACGGAAAGTGTAAAAAAAAAAAAAAAGCAACCGTTTATAGAGAGATTGGATCTAAAATGAAGGTTATGTGAGAAAATACTTACAGGGAAGCTAAGAAGACTGTCATGGTGGGCTAGGAGCTACGTAACGAGAGTCGTAGGTTAGGTAGTGTTTAGCTTGTTACAAGTGAAACAGGCGCGTGATACTAGCAAATGAGAATATCGTTGGGCAACTGTTGGCGAGACCACTTAGGTGAAAACGAGGCAAGTTCATTTGCCGCTTCGGGGTTGGGAATGCAGTCGTTGACGAGAAAGAGAGACACCACATGGCAGGACCGTGGGGAAACGGGAAGGCCGAAACTTAGGTGCAAGCTTATTTGCGCAAATTCAGTTTGCTTTCAAACGGTTGCAGTAAGTCAAGGAATGTTTAGTGACTCAAGAGGGCAAACCTTGGTACGACGTGACAGTGCACGTTTAGGCCTACACCTATTGTGTATATACCTAGGTACAAAGTGATAACAATGAGGTAGTGAAGAAAGCGATCTCAGCATGAAGCAGACTTGGGTCAAGGTGATGTCAGTAAGTGGAGGATTGACTGGCGTTTCAATTATTCCACATCCCTCCCCCAGGTACCGCAGCTAGCTAAGTTACAGGTCCACCTGCGCCGAATCTTCCCGTAGCTACTTACCTAGTATGAAATCCACTATCTTGACGCAGCGCGTTTTGTTGCTGAGAACGGGCAGGTGCATCTTGACTAGAGGTAGAGGTACCTGAAACCTATCTACCGTCGAATTAGACTGTAGGTAGACTCTCCAATACTGAAAGTCGCATCGCATTTAGATCACCTGATACGGTACAGCACTGTACATTACATTACATTAGCGCTCTGCCCTCGACGACGGCTCAGGATTGCAGCACCGAATCGCTGGGTCAGTGCTGTACTGGTAAGGTACACTGCAGTATGCTACAGCTATACATAGGTACACGACAGGGTTGTCCGCAGGAACAGATGTGGGCGATGGTAGCTGTGAAAAATTGTGGCCAATAAACGAGCACCAGAATACTTAAACAAGTACTCCACTGAGATGAGATGGCTCGGCTACGTCATTGATTTGCCCTTCGCCCGCTTGCATCATGAGTGACTGAGTGCCGTAATGATTATACCCAACCTTGCTGTCCGACGCTTCACTTGTCCACCTAGTCCTGCCCATATGGATATAGTGGTTTACTCCTGCTTTATTTCGTACACCGCCAAAAGGTTCGATACGGGACTGTATCCCGGATTCTTATGCCAACGCCTACTAATTATTACCTGAACACATGAAGGCCATCTTCACTGGAATTTATGAGCATGCTAAAGAATCTATTGTACTAGGTACCTAGCTTGAAACTAGGTAGGTACTTGCCTCAGTGGGAGAGTAACAGGGGTCGAGATGGTACTGCGGTTGGAGTAACGCAGAGGAACCGTCCAAAAAAAAAATACGAATGCATGCTGATCAACACTCCCACTCATTCGTCTGGCTGCAGGAGGATTTGCTCCGAGACAAAGAGCCTCACCACTATAGGTAACATTGAAGGTATGCAGCTGCAGTGTCGGGGTTACATGCTGTGTACGACGTCCCTTGGCAATAGAGAAAGTGGGACTGTGTACTCATATTTGACCAGCTTTTCTTCGTACCTACTACTAAAATTGTGTAGAATGTGTACAGTGGGAGACGTATTAGCCTTGGATTCTATTGTCGTTCTTTTCTTTCCTATAGTTAATTGCCCCAGCCGAAGGCCGCTAGGGGCAATGATTTTAAGAGTCAAGATTGAAACAAAACTCACACCACCTGGACCGTGAATGGTGTATCTGGTCTGCTGGGATATAGTGTTGTTTAGCCTCTTAGTAGTATAAATAGGCCTAGTAATATACGGGTACCAACACATCGGCATGGTTCCTAGTATTAGTCCTAAACAAAAAATTCCCCGGGTTTTCTAAAATGCCGCCGACATTGTCTTTATCCTACCACAATCTCTAACAGGCAATTCAATGTCGCCATACTCTAACAGCCTTGTCTTTACCGCCAGATGCCACACAAGTCCCGTCTGGCGACCAGTCAAGAGCCCAGACCTCGTCTTCATGACCTGGCAAATCGGTTTTTAACTTAAAGGTTCGCATATCCCAGGTTTTAAGCGTGGTATCTCGACTACCTATACGGATATTTGAGTCAGCTATAATCTGGCGAATAGTACTTCTATCTCCACAAACGCGAATCCCACTCCAATTGGAGGTACATAATTTTGCAACCTGGCATAGGGGGATTAATACCACTTACATGATACTAACAATCGCTGAATCGCACTGTCAGTAAATGAAGAGCAGAGTTAGCGGGTAAGATAGCATACCGAATCTGCACTGAACGCGATTTGAAAAACTGGTGCGACCTATATATCATGTTAATTGCTGAACTTCTACTAATTCTCTCCCCATCGCTATCCCTGCCAAGTATGATTGGACGAAGATCGAAGAATGCCGAAGTCAACTCACATGGCCGCGTAGAGAAGCAAGGAATTTCCCTTCCCTATTGAAGACTTGTCAGTAAAGTGTGTCATCTATTGAGGAGAGAACGGTGTGCGGACTTATCGAAAATTTTGATTGAGTTGTCAAAGCTTGCTGTTGCTATGAAATGTTAGCCCTCGGAATTAACACACCGCTACACAACAATAGAGTTGGTTTAAGGGGGTAATCGCTACACATACCGATTAGTCTACCATCAGGTGAAAACCCGACAAAATTTATTTGTTTTGAATGTCCCATGAGCCTCATTACAGGTTTTGAACCTTGGGACTCAGGATCCCATAGGAATACTAGCCAAAGAAATGGGTTAGCTCTGCAGTCTGCAAGAAACTCCCGAAGTATTCGGTACTTCATAGAGCGATAGTTTCAGAGTGAAGAAATTCTTGTTGTCAATAACTCCTGATCTTGAGCCGCACTAGAAGAGAGAAAGAAGGCCGATTAGTACTAACCTGTGCAATCGTCACTCGCCGACACAAGCCTCTCAACAATTTTACCGCTGTGCATAGCAGCTTTTTCAAATCGTGCTTTGGCTTTTGCTTTTTTCTCTTCCACGGAGGATGGAATAACCTTTGTGTGATCGTAGAATGCCGTTCTTAAGATGCTATCAGTTGAGAGAGTGACTATAGAGATGTGTTAAGGCTGTCATATATTAAGCCGAAGTGTGAGGGCATAGAAACTTACTGTGGTTGACCCAGTGTGCATGTGAGTTCAGTGAGTGCCGAAGCGTACCATCCGAGGCATTCCAGACCTTTATTTGCCGATCTTGACTGGCAGAGTAAACATAATCTAATCCACCCCATCGAACCATGGTTACAGCGGACTGTCCTTGGTCAGAATCTCTCATGATGATTCCGGGAATTGGAAAGACAAACCTTATGCCCCGACAATACATGATGTGTTACGCCAGAGGTTATGTATATCCGAATGGTAGCATCTTTACTGTAGAAAACAGTTGTTAGGATTGATATCATCGTGGTTGTGCAAGTTATCTAAATTGCTTACCTAGCACTCGCAAGTCGTGGGCCATCTTCATGCCATAGATGATACGGCTGCCATGCAATGCTAGTAATCCATTTATTATGACCCCTATATAATGTATTAACGATTGCCTCTGAACTCAAGGAACTGTAGAGATCGCAGCTCCAAGTAAGAGTGCCGTAGTATGATAGACTAATGGGGCGGGCTATGGAGCATGCAGAGTTGGCTTACGTAAAAGGTTTCCCTATCTGCTTCCCAGTTTCGGGGTCCCAGAGCCGAACCATCTGTTACATGCACGTTAGACGGGTTTTGGTAGCGCTCAGGGGGTGTTGATCAACCTTGTCCATGCTGCCCGTTGCCAAATATGTCCCCGTAGGATCGAAAGAGCAAACTAGGACCCAGCCTGAATGCTGTAAAGTATACTTGGGAGTACCGGTCTCCGTATTCCAGACTAGGAGGGTGGTTAGAACGCATGTTCTGCTACAGTTATTGCGCACAAATGCCTACTCCTTGCTGTGGAATCTCCTGACCCAGTCGCAAGTATGGAGCCAGTCTTAGGCGAGAATTGGGCAGTAAGAATCGGTTGGCCATGTCCGGGAATTCTTTTTTTGAGTAGTCAGTTATGACTGCATAAATATGGGCTAGGTGTTGGAGGGCAATCGGGGTATCATGTTGGCGGCTATATGCCGGGCCGGCATAGAACTAACCTATGGGCCATACGTGTCGCTGCTTGGACTGAATCATACAAATTAGCATTGTCGCTCCTGAATGCGGCGATACTCGGGATAGGCCCCGACCAGGATTCGCCCACCTTTGAAGACGGATTGTGGCTCTGCGGTAAGAGATAGCGTGGTTTCGAAGGGATTCTCCACGCCATGTTTTCGAAGAACCTCCAGAAACTCGGAGGGTGTGGGATATGAATCAATCACGGTGTTGGAATTCGGAATCTGTATACGGAATCGGTATGGGGTGAAGTCTTCGCGATCCTAGGTGGCCAGAGAGATGTCAGCACACCAGCCCTGGTTAGGTTCGACAGGACATCATGCGAACAGACCCTTTGGAGCAAAGTGTTCAATAAGGAGGAGACGTTCCTTTCGGTAGCATCGGCGAGGGGGATTTCGACTGTTTCGGCCAGCTCTTTGCCCTCGCTGTCCAGAAAGCGTGCTCTGATGGAGCCAGCAACTGTGGTGGATGTGACATCTTGCTGGATTTGCGAGCGTTCCAAGTGTTCGCGTTTCTGCCTCTTCGAAGGTGGCGGGGCTACCGTGGCCATGTTGTAAAGACACAGAACCGAATAGCTTCCTGGTGTAATATATGATGTCGGCCTGCCTGATTGATACGATATACCTTTACTTTTCGCGGGGCGACGTCAAGTTGGACATTTCAAAAAAGTTCAACCCCACACTGTCTTATCTTATCGATTGGTGACAGGGATCCAGGCACCTACTTACAGTACATAGGTACCTATTGCATCACCCAGATCGAGACTGCTTGTTTCTCAGTCTCAATTGCCTTCGCTCCTGAGCAATGCTTGCAGCTTAAAGGCTACAGAACACCAACTTTCTGATTTGACCATCTGTTGACAAACGCGGAACCCATTTATACCTAGATACCCGCGGACACTTGATTGTTAGAACTGTCTTAATGACACACGTCCTGAATAGCACTATTAGACATCGCATGCTACTACTGCAATGCCAGCACTTCCCAGACCCCAGCGGCCTGCACCTTCTGCGAGCCAGGCTTCACCCAGCCAGCCCGTCTACTATATATCTTCAGACTCTCCATCTTCTTCCAGCCCTCCTTCGAGAGATCTGCGAAGACCCTCGACAAGTGTCGACCGGTATTCCTATTCATACAGTACATCACATTCTGTGACTAGCTCATCGCGCCCATCCGCCCAGCGCCGTCGAGCCAGCACAGCGTCTGGACGGAAGTCTCGTGCTGCCTCGTCCATCTGGGGTTCCGATTCGCACGTCGTCGTTTGTGCCGTCACCGAAGCACGGGGCGTGACCCCCTCCGTTGGCCTTTCCTTTGTAAACATCTCAACCAACGAAGCCATCTTGAGTCAGATATGTGACACGCAATTCTACGTCAGGACCATACACAAGATACAGATGTACGAGCCATCTACCATCTTAATAGTGAGCACGGCCCTGCCGCCGAACCCGAAATCTAATCTTGTTTCTATCATTGAGGCAGAACTGCCTGGCACTACAATCGAGCCACTTGATCGTAAGTACTGGTCTGAACATGTCGGGCTCGAGTTTATACAGACGTTGGCGTTTCGAGATGACCTAGAGGCAATAAAGGTAGCGATAGGCGGCAACTTTTATGCGACATGTTCTTTCGCCGCTGTGAGAAACTCGTCCCTTGTCCCTTGCATCTCATTTCAAGTTTCTTACTGCATCTAGGCGGTCAAGTATGTAGAGCTGTCATGTCGCATGTCAATTGCCGCCCATTCCTTACGAATTCGATACCAGCCATCGGAAAACACGATGATGATTGATCTATCAACTATCCACTCTCTAGAGTTGATCCAGAATCTGCAAGAGCCGAGGTCAAAGGACTGTCTGTTCGGCCTTTTAAACGAATGTGTTACACCGATGGGATCTAGGATGCTGAGGAGCAATATAATACAACCATCAAGTCAGGTTGAAAGTACTCTCATGCCGCGCTATGACGCATTAGAAGAGCTCACCATGAAGGAAGATATGTTCTTCGATATCCGTCGAGGTACCACACATCTACCCGGGGTTCTGGTGCAGGCTAACTCAACTTAGCCCTCAAAGAGTTTGCAGATGTCGAGAAGCTTTTAACAAGTGTACGGCCCCTCAGTCCGCGAAAATAGGAACGAATTTAACTTGCAAAGCTCGTCATTGTTCCGCAGCAATCATCAATATCTGCGTCGGAAATGGCAATAGATTTAGTCTTGGGGGTTAAGGCATTCGTTATCGCCGTCCCCCAGTTGCGCGAAGCATTAGCAGTTGCGCAAACAGATCTCTTGAAGCGGGTATATGAAATATGTCGACCAGGAGTGACTCAGCCGGTAATGGACATTATCGCGGAGACGATCAATGATGATGTCACTGCGATGAAAGCACCGATTGACATGCGAAATCAGAGAACATATGCTGTGAAGGTAAGTATCTATCTAAATAATCGGCAGCTATCCATCTTCTAATATTCCCGTAGTCCGGCGTCCATGGTCTCTTAGATATCGCTCGGCAGACCTATAAAGAAGCAACAGAAGATGTTTATCAGCACGTTGATGAACTCAGTAGTAAGGTTTCTCCTCGCCCACAACAAAGCCGACTCTGATGGCGGGATTAGAAGAGCATGAACTCGTCGTAGATGTGAAGTTTGATAATCGCCGCAAGTTTTGGCTACGACTAGAACAAAATGAGATTGAGGATCGTCAGTTCCCCGATGTCTTTATCAACAAGATAGCCAGGAACCGGTGGATTGAGTGTCAGACGCTCACATTAGTTCAACTGAACAACCGGATCACTGATTCTCATAATGAGGCCGTAATGTTAAGCGACAATGTAATCCAACAGCTTCTAGACGATATCCGAGAATGTGTCCCAGACCTCTTTCGGGTATGTGAGGGTATTGCCCTACTGGATATGGTAGCATCATTTGCCCAGTCAGCAACCGCAAGGGACTACGTACGACCCGAAGTCAGTGACACATTAGCATTGAAAAGTGCAAGACATCCTATTTGCGAACGTGTAAGTGTCTACCTTGTTCAATTTTCTACTTAAATTAATACCACGTAGGTAAACTCTGAACAGTTCATTCCCAATGATGCATACGCAAATGAGCAGCACCGGTTTCAGATCATCACAGGATGTAACATGAGTGGGAAAAGTACCTATATCAGAATGGTCGCGCTCATGCAAATCATGGCCCAAATCGGTTCGTTTGTTCCAGCACAATACGCGGCCTTTCCGATTATTCAACAGCTCTTCGTACGGATGTCCACCGATGACAATATTGAGGCGAATATGTCAACATTCTCCCTAGAAATGAGAGAAATAGCGTTCATCTTGAGGTAGGGATAATTCTTTGTAATCCTTAGTGGCTCAATCTCTCTAATGGTTATAAGAAACATTAACAACAAGAGCCTTGCTATTATTGACGAGCTAGGCCGGGGAACTAGCTCTCGGGATGGCTTGGCTATTGCTCTTGCTATTTCTGAAGCTCTTATCCAGAGCGGATGTATTGTGTGGTTCGCAACTCATTTCGAAGAACTCAGTAAGATATTCTCACATCTTACCACCCTAGATGACTAACTTTAATGCGGAATGAAGCTAGAATACTTGGTAATCGGCCCGGTGTGCTAAATCTCCATCTTGAAACGGACATTTCTCATTCATCAGATGATGAAGCCCGAATGACTATGCTCTACAAGATAAAATCAGGTCCAGTTCAAGAGAAGAATTACGGCCTCAATCTAGCAAGAGTCATGGGTTTCCCCGAGAGTTTTATCGAAGTTGCACAGGAGGTTTCGCAAACGTTGACTGAGTCTATAGAACAGAAGAAGGATGCATCGGAGTCGAGGCGGCTCATTCGTCAACGAAAGATGGTTCTTAACCTTAGCTCGATGTTGACACAACTGATAGAGTCGGATATGGATGATGTGGCAATGGGAAGTTATCTTAGACGCCTTCAAGAGGAGTTCATTCTGCAAATGGATAGGGAAAGCGCCGAAGAAGAACCCGAGGAAACGATCTGAGTCCTTTCCCGATATTCTACCCGCATTATCAGCTATAGCTTTGCTCGCCTCCCAGCACATACATCTAAGTTTTAGTAGCATTAAGCTGCAAGACAGACAGGGCACAATCTATCGCGCATTAAAATCTCATTTCTGCATACGTCATCACCTTCGGATTAATATATTTAAATTTTGGAGTAGATACTTAAGCAGCGCGGCGGTTAGAACTTGAGTAAAAGGGGCAAGCTTTTGCCTGTTGTGACGAAAGCTTATGTAATAAGGGCTTGGAACAGTGTTCTATCCAGCTAATAATTCTCTTTGGATCTAAAGGGTCCTTGTTTTTTCCAAATCTGGCCTTCGATGTAACCTCGCTCTTCGCCTCGTATTTATAGATAGCCCTAAGGCTGGTGCCTCAGGCCTCTAGCCATTACCCCTCCTTTAGCTGTCTTAGATCCAGTCCGCAATACGAGGCTTTTATAACTCTTACAAGTCCTGTGATAATCGCCGACCAATGGTTGCTGCTCCTTAAGGCTGTATGTCTGGACGGAAGGCTGGCAGGCGTGGGCACCTAGCTTGGTCCGTGTAACAACATGATACAATCATACCTATGGTATCGGATACTACATATAGAACCGCACTACTACCTTGTCGGTTCCGATGAGGAGCATATACAATCTTATTGGGTAAGAAAGTGTAGAATGTGCGAGCTTCTTAGACAGGACATCTTCGGGAATACCATCGGAATCATCAAGCCTTATATCAGCTTTAAAGGGGAATAAATAAGGCTACGTAGGTTGTAAAATCATGATCGGTAAATAGGTAGAGGGTTGGTCGTATGGGAGTGTTGCCATGTATTTAGGTATGTGACCAGGGCAAATAGTACTCTAGGACTTAGAAGAAGGAGTTCTATTTGGTTAATAATTTTTCTAGAGTCTATACTTATACCAAGCCTCGGGCTCGGATCGAGACTTTAATCAACGCTTTTATTCTATATCCCGCTTACGGCTGAAACCCTCGTGATAACCTTAGTCTTACCAATAGATCTCTCTAATAGGTCTTGATGGCTTTGCCAAGTGTTGCCGCGTGCCAGTTTAAGAAAACGGATCCATCCGAAGCCTTACAGTGTATGGTTTTAGGGAGGGTGGGATGCGTCAAGGACAACCAATCATGAGCCAGTCAGACAGCGACAACCTTACGTGTACTTAAGGAGCCGAGGACCCGGGCCTATAAGTGGTCACCTCCTCCCTTTCCCCCCAAAACCACCTGATACCAACCATTCCCTTTTCATTTTGTCAATTTTTTTCTATCTCCTATACTATGCCAACCTCATTTCTTCTCAGACGAAAACCCGACAAAACCTCCAATGTGCAGCCTCCTTCCCGCGACATGGAAAACCCACTAACACCGCAGGTTGTCGTTGAGCGATCCGCGATATTGCAACTACTAGAAATAACCTTGCATGTCGTCACTAGTGAAGAGAGTGAGACAGAGGAAATGGTCCAACTTGTCTATGACTTGCGCAACCGCTACCGAGACTATCATAGGCTTCTACAAAACTTCTTTGCGAAGAGGCCAACTTTAGACGAGGTAGCTGACGAGCAGTTCATCAATGTTACAGAAACAGATCTCAAGAAGCTGTTTTCAAGCGAAGAGTATGACGAATTCAAGAGTCACGTTCGAGGCGTCGAAAAGAATTTCCAGCAATTAACACAATCAATTCAGTTGGCAAATATAAAGGCGAACTGGACTAAGCGGCTTCTGCACTCTACTAAGGATCGTAGTAATGACGAGAAGCAGGTAGAAGGATCCTACTCTACTGCAGTCGGAATGCTACATACCCTGGACTGTTCCGTAGAGGAGGAGCAGAATATGGTGTGTGTTGCAGTAAATATGTTAGTAGAATATTTTTTAACGCTAACTATCACTATTATTATAGAAATTTATTAAGGAAACACGAGAAGTTGTTGAGATTTTTAGGTCACATCTGAAGAACTATGGCTCCAAATGGGAAGGCTTCGAGCCTCTAAGAACAAGGGTGCGAATAGTAGATCCTCCCAATGTTACAGAACGCCTAGAAACCATTGACAGAGACTTGAAAGCCATGTCAAGGCTTATCAAGAACCGCCAACTGTACCCGCGACCGGACTTCGAGAAACAAACATATGGAGCAGCTTGGGAATTGGACCTTGGTAATAATACCAGTGATCACAAACCTCTCCCCGCCAACGATTCAACAGAATCTTTAATGCTTCCGAAACGTTTAAGCCAATACGAGCTGCTTGTTGAAGTCATGTCCGGTCAAAATAATCCACAGGAAGAAGTTCCGACAGAGGATTTCGGACGTGGTGGAAAGTATCGAGGTAAATCCTCTTTTATACTTAACTATTGCTTAATAAGTTTACTTACTGATATATGTGTAGGGGTATGTAGGCTGTGTATAACATACCGGGCGCAAAACTTCCCTAACGACCTCGATATAGGTCAAGGAAGCGGCTGGCTTATTGATGATGACACTGTTTATAAGGGCCAGTGCGAAACGGTTTGAAGTTCCTTTTGATAGAAAACGTGTGTTATTTCCACGAATCTATCCTTTTCTTGATGATCTTATGGAACCTGGTTGCAACATGGAGAGGAGATCGAATCTACCTCGTGGCTCCACGCGATCTGTTTTGACTAATAGTACAAGGTTTAGTGGGTCTAACCTATGACGTCATAGGTCATAACACTGTTGTTACGGCTGGGCATTGCGTGTATAGCTTGAAATCATCAAGGGACATGAGGGAAAACTACGGCATCCTCCGTGCAGTTAGCATCGACGTTTATATTGGCTATGGTAGGTGCGGAGTTTCCGGCTCTGACCCTGGGGATACAGAGCTACGAAAAGGAAAATGGGTTTTAACTCATCACGAATGGTACGATAAACAGGAGCGGGATTGCGATATTGCCATGATCCGGCTTACGAATGTATTCGACCATCCTAGGAAGTTTATTTACTCAAACGAAACACCAAAGCGAGGGAGAGAGGAGGAAATTTATGTGGTTGGGTATCCTTCGGATATACCACTAGATCATCAACACCACATGTCCGAAGATTCGAAAGGAAAAGTTATGTATCAAAGCTCCAAAAAAATAACGTGGGATCTCGACAACCCAAATATAGGACTTACATATCGCGCTGATACGTATGCAGGTAAGTTGTTACACATACAAAAATGAATATAAGTAGGTGTTTGAACTGATAATATCAGGGAATTCAGGTGGTCCAGTGCTTCGGTATAATGGGGCAACGTTAGAAGTAATTGGAGTCCATACCTGTGGCAACAAAAGTAGTGGACTTAACTCAGCAACAAAATTAGGCCATTACGGAAACCACCTCCCAACATTTTTAGATGCACTGAACAAACTTCAAGGCAATATTCAAGGCACTGCGCTTCCTAATGGACGGTTTTGCAACGACAAAGTTGAAGGATGGCCACAAGGGCAGATTCTCACACTTCCTTATGTCAGGCCACAGTGATTTTCTAAATAATCAACACGAATGGTATTGGTAAAACTAATGATTCACGAATTTCATAAGGCGTTATAACAATACTCAGTTCGGGGGATATTGACTAAATGGATTCAACCAGAGTTGTTGAAAATACAGTGTATTAAGTCAAAACATAATTTGAATACATTGATCCATGTTCGCTCCCACGCATATTTATTTAAACTTGGTTAAAGTTTTGTTTTTCGAACCGTTTTCACAATAACATATCAGTTCTGGGTTCGTATCTTCCCCAATAATAATATCAATATTGTTCACTGATGGATATAAAAATAGGACATATCGTCTTGCCCTAATCCCCGAAATAGTCAAAGTGCTTAGTAGCGGGAACGATAACAACAACATCCTCCGGGTCCACTCCTGTCGCCCTCCCTCTCAGCTGCTCTGCTCGCAGTGGTGGTAATGGGGTATCCACGGCGACACCCCGAAGAGCCATTGGACTGGCGCCGATACTATCTAGTACCTCCCGGCTCAAGTCTCCGATACCCGGCTCCCAATTTCCGGGCAAGGTACATAGCAAGGACCCAAGAGAGCGAAATCCACTTTGCGAGCTCGACCGATACGTTTGTTAGTGAATATCTAATCTCGATACCAATTGTTTCATTCTCGGGAGCGGCAATGATCCAGATATCGGCAGTGTCGCAAGCGCCGCCGCGGCCCGTGGATACGCACTCGACGTCGCCAAGTCTAATGGCATTGTCCAATGATTCGTGGTTGTAGAATAAGACGATAGAGTTAAACCGGATGGTCGGTTATCTCGTGTAGTTTTCGACAGCGGAGCGGAAGCCCACATGATGATATGGGAGGGAGTCGCTTAACTGTTGTTGTAACTCTGCGACTAGCACTGCGAAAGTCTTCTAGGTATCCGGGAAAGCCCGCACAAGTAGTAAGTTGATGGATGGGCCGGTCACTTGCTCCACGCCGGGTAGTAGGCCAGAGAAGCGGTTCGCGTTAATGAAGCCGAAGATGATGTCTTCACTCACTAGTATTTGTGAAAGTACACAGGACCACGTAGCTTTCAGGACCGTTGCGGGTGTCCCGTGGGGCGTGTTGAGATACGGGAGGGGCACGGTCGCCCGAACGTGAGAATTGAGATCATCGGCTAACACAGGCCATTTTATGCTAGGTGTTAAAGGGCAGGAAATGGAATCTTTTACTAGCTTCCTCTTAAAGTCTTGCGAACTAACCAATTGACCTCTGGAAGTATGTGATATGAATTCGTGAGAACTCGGTCGACTCGCCGAGACGATCTTCCGCTGTACGCTTCATTGAGATCATGCAAGAGGTGAAAGGGCCAAGAGGCCAAATTCGGGAAATATGTCTCGAAATTTGTGCCTCTTGGGTCAATTTCTACTTCAGATTTATCTGAAAAATTGAGCATCGATGCTGAAATGCTGGCTTCGACACGATTACAGTCCCCCGCCGAGACTAAGTATGCGACTTCATCTACCATAGTTAGTAGCCCAGATCAACCCACCAACTCCGATAAGGAGTAATTTTAGGCTATCAGGCCAATTTTGATATTTGTCAACAGTGAGAGTGCATTATTATTTCAGAATTGCTTTCTAGAAGGTATAGGCATGGAGCGTGATTTGTGAGGGTTCCAGTAGTTTCTAGACACTCTTTAGCTCGAAAAGGAAATCTCGTGCTTTGAAACGTACCGAAAGAAGAACGAAGGGGTTACCAAATATATACACAAGAGAGTCAAATATCCTTTTAGAATACCTATCAATGAAATCAACTATAATTATAATTCAAGTTCTTATAGTAGGTAAACCCCTATAGGAAACCACAAGATCTCTTGAGTATAAATATTCAGAGTCTTTGAGCTTAGTCATTTCTAGCAGGACAGTGTTATCAGCTAGAGCTAAATAAATAAGGAGCAAGGAGAAAGAAAAATGAATAACTGCCTATCGCCATGTATCAATCGATAATACAAGCCCACGACAGATCCTTCAATCCAGCCAGCGCAGAAATTCGTCGACATGCTCCAAGTTTCCAATCGCGGCCACATAACCATCAGGGCGGATATAGACAAAACCCGGAGTTGATAAGCCATATGTCCCATGCAGGAGGTGGCTATATAGATGCTTGCTGCCCCTGTCCTGTACGATCATATGGATGAGAGCCGATTTCGTGTTTCTCTGTTCGAACCGAGCCAAGGCGTATTCCATATCTTTCACTTCCGTGCCATTTCGGCAGGTACCGGAAAATAGAATGAAGTTGTAGGACTCGGGAGCGAGGAGCTTATGCAACCGTTTAGTTTCCCCATTGACATCGACATCGCCGTCTGGTGCACGATCGCCAGCCATCACGGGACCATTGAACCCAAACCCTCTATGTATAATAGAGCTCTCGCGGTAGTTGATTCCGAACTGAGAGACGAAGTTGTAGATCGTCTCAAGATTGCCCTTGGAGGCAATGTAGGGGGCAAGCCAGGGGAAGAGCCACTTCCGCACATAGACTGCTATTGGGTTCGTCATGGTGACGAACCTGAAGGCCCTATCGGTCTTTGCTAGAAGCTCTTGGCCAATACGGCGGCGTTCCGCATTGAACGTATCAAGAAAGTTCTCTGGCCGATCTCCCCGAATTACAAGGGCCAGCTTCCACCCTAGATTGAGGGCGTCTTGTATCGCTGTGTTCACTATAACACTCGGAGTCAGCTATCGCTATTCTGGGTATGATTTATGGGGGATTTAGAAGCTTCTAGATAGTGTCATGGCCTGAAAAGGAAGGCTTGTGCCGTGAAGGTTACCAAAACAAGAAGAAGATGACTACGTACTGCCTTGGCCTCCTACCGGCGAGTGGATGTGGGCGGCATCGCCGATTAATAAAAGTCGGCGGTCACGATATGAGTTGACAACGCGGTGGTGTAGTCGAAAGTTGGTGAGCCACGTAACTTTTGTGATTTCACTACCTGGGAGATTCCTAGAAACCACAGATCTGACCTCATCAACTGTTGGGGGAGTTGTCGAGGGCTGATTGCGGGATGCCATTACTCGGGCCCAACCTCCGGGCATGGGAAATATGGCCAATAATCCAGTCTCGAGGATTAGATGGTAACGATCTCTTGACAAGGTCAGGTTTTTGATGGTTGCTGAGTTGGTCCAGGTTAGCCCCCGGCATATATATCCCCACAGTATTAATTCGTGGATGTAGATTTGTAACTTACCGTCGCACATTAAATACTCTTGGGGGTATCTATCGCCTTCGAATGTGAAATTAGCTGAACTCTTGCGAACGATACTGTGGGCTCCATCGGCCCCAATAACATATTGTGTTCGAATTTTCGCTTCAACCCCGTCGCTAATATCACGGAGGACGACATCAACACCGGTTTCATCCTGAACGATGCCAATAACCTCGACACCATGCTGGATTGAACATTCATATTTCTCCTTCAAACATTCATCCAAGTAGGCTTCAGTGTCGACCTGGGACAGTAAGGATGGAAGACCAAATTCAGAGTCCTTGTAGTTTGCAACGCTTCTGACGTCGATGTCCATGACTGGCTGGTTATTCATCCATGCCAGAGGCCCGTTTGATACACTTCCCTTCTCGTAGAGTTTGCGGACATCGCCATGGCGATTCATCGCTTCAAAACTTCGAGGTTGGATAATACTACGATACTTAATGTCAGTTACGGCGAGTTAGTCAACCCCGATGGTAACTCACAGGGCTCGTGATTTGTCAGAGCGTTGGGGGGCTTTATCGACTATGCAAAAGGTAATTCCCTGCGCGGCGAGTTCGAGGGCTAGCATGGTGCCAGCTGGGCCCCCACCGACGATCAGGACGTCGAGATCTTGTTTTATGCTAGGAGACATTTTGCCGCGACAAAGATTTTGACAGGTTTCGACTTGATCCATCTTTAGATAGCCGGAAGAGAATGAAGATAGTTCTAGACTAGCAAAGTGAAAACGCAGATTATGAGCCATGGAAGTAGAGCTAAATTTTACGAAGGTAGAAGCTCGACGATGCAAGGGTGGCGCAATGGAGGTAAGGGTAGCAGTGTCATACTATTCTCACTAGCCTCCTCCGTGTAATATACAGCTGAGTTGTACCTTGAAACAAACAATATACCTCCGACTGTAAAAATTGAGGGGGAAAATAATGAGGGCAGTTCGCGGGTAGACCCAATCGCTCCTTTCCTACAATCCATTCGCGGAAACCTCATGTTGGTCCTTAGCACTAACGCAGGGATGTTTCCTAAGGGGGTTATGGCTTGACTTCGTCAAGATGATTCGCTTTGAACACGGCAGAATCCTATGCTATTTAGCTCATGCATTCATCTTCCCTATTCGCTCTCCTCTCCTAAGGCAGACTCAAGTTAGACTTACTAGCATGCCCTCCCATCCCAACCATGAGAGCCAAGACGCTGCCGTGGCCAGCCCACCCCGCCATATATCGAGCTTCGGTTTTGGCTTCAACAAGTCGTTGGCAACTTGCCTCGCATACTCGTCGGCGTCGACCCACTGGGCGTTTTTCAGGAAGTCTCGATTCTCAATCTTGTCGGCGACAGGGCTATAAAAACTCTGCTCAGGAACCTTGGACGGGGCATTCTCGAACAGTTTCGTGCGCACACTGCCCGTCATCAGCGTGACGCAGTTGATACCCAGAGGGGCCAGCTCGACGCGTAGGGTTCGTGCAGCAGCATGCACTGCAGCCTTCGACGCATTATATGCAACTTGATAGGGTGGAGAGAAGACCTCGTTCACACTGCCTAGCATGACAACTGTGCCTCTCCCCACCTGATCTCCGTCGTGCCTCGAGTCAGTGGTTTTCTGGCGCATTAGGAGCGGGATGAATGCTTGTGTCACTGCCAATGAGCCAATGAGGTTCGTGTTGATAACGTTTCTCAGGTCCGACATGGTTGTGTCAGAAAATGGCATTACGTGGTTCACACCGGCGTTGTTGATTAAAAAATCCAGCTTTTTCCCAGTCCCCGGGATCGTGCCGGATGCGGGTGCGTCATGGCTATTGCTATTGTTGAGTTTCTCTCGCACGACTGCCACGGCTTGCTCAATGGATGATTCAGACGTCACGTCCAATGCCAAGGTTTCGATATTGAGGCCTGTGAGGCCGGCCATCTTGGACGGCTCACGCGCCGTCGCGAAGACACGGAGACCACGGAGCTGGAACTCAGCTGCCAAGGCGGCGCCGATTCCCCCGTCACTACATCCTGTGATGAGAATCGACTTCTGGGGCATTGGAGGAACTGGAGCGCAAAACAGAGGCACGGTAAATATGAGGTCTTTGAATTGATTTTTCGTACCGATAAGAAGTCAAACTAAGTATATTTCCAGGTCTCGGATAAGGTGTGTGATACATGCTTCAATAGATATGAACGCGGGCGCACAACGGAATACGCCGAGGAAGCCAAAATGCTATGCGGAGATAGGATTTTTAGTGTGCTGAAAACCGGGGCTATTTTTAGCTTGCGTTACGTCGCCTACAACAACCCCCGGAACCTATCAGATCTTTGCCATAAACCGCTGGCACATACAGTATAATATAGTGCACAGTTATGAAAACTGCCGGTTCCGCCGGATTCCGACGCATAATGACTCGCCGTTGCCGCAAGAACCATAACCGAGCGCCCTCCCTTCGCTTAGCCAAGGGCCGGTCCGACTTATCTGAAGCTGAATACCACGGTACCTACTTAGTAATTATGTCCTGAAGTATTGCCATGCTGACTTGGGCTAGAGCCTCCTTACTAAGCCAATTACCTATTTACACCCGGGTTTCATTGTAGACTCGAACTTTAAATACCTCCAAGTGTGCGGAATATTAAATTTAATGCCCTGTAAGCGAATCTTTGAAACATTTAAGTATTGTCAAGGCATCGTTAGCATTATACGTGCTACACTATGACCTTTGTGTAACTATCAGTTTATATTTAGTTACCTATACCAAAGAGAGCCACGCTTGAATTGTATCTCTGATGCGCATGTTGAATACGTGCAACCTGTAAGTGATTTTATAAGTGATTTGTTGAGTCGCAGACCTCAAGGTGACCGACGTTATCACACCTCTAAAGTATAGCTACTGTCAGCTGACATGAACCCTGGTTTTAAGCCAATCAGCCCCAAACCTGTCTTGAACATTGTCCTATTTGGGCAGGTCGCCTGCATTGTTTTGTAGCATCCCTATGGCGAATACTTTTTTTTTCTTCAACCCATGAGTCTGTGCAGAAGCCAAGTGACCGTGTCAGGAACCCTTTTATTTCGGTAGGCCTTTCATAGTTTTGTCATGCAAGGTCCCTAAAAACCCTCGCCAGCTGGTCTGTGCTACATACAGGAAGCTCATCATTGTACAGTTTCAGATGTTGTGATAGACCGGCATAAGATTAATCTAGACCTCACCAAAAGACCCCTTCGGGTAATGCTCTAACGGGCCATATCCACGTGTCAATCCTTTGCGCCTCCCTACCTATAGAACTTAGCTATCCCTTACTTAAATTTCCTTCATGCGATGCCGCATAGGGATGAAAATACATGGATAGTGGAGTATTCATACGACGTTGGTTTCATGATGGCCGTTACAGCATTCCACTTAGAATCGTGCATTGATCATGCATCCTCATCCAGCCGCGTTGGAGAATTGAAAGGCACTTGCGAGGGCGGATAGGGCATCTCCTGCAGAAAATCACAACAACCCCATCTTACTTGTCACAAGGCATGGAGACAAAGAGACTCCTGTATATGTATCTAGGTCAGCCTCACGTAGCCTTGAGATACCTCGTGCAACAACAAGAGTCTATACCTGCCATATACTGGGTTCGTGACAGTCACAGTTCTAACTGCTGGTAGGGCCAGTGTTGACTTATTGTTATTGCACAAAGGAGGGAAAACCCCTTTTCTAGGCTGAGGACTATTTAGCTAGTATATATATACACGGGCCATGGGCCCGTGCCCGATACCCCCGGTCCCCGGGGGTTAATCCGTAGCGTTCCGTGACAGCTATATCATGATGTATGAGGGACTAGATCTAATTAACTACGTATACTTATATCACAAGGCGTAATGTAACCACACACAGGTGCTTAGAAACCCTCGTGCAAAACAAGAGTCTTGTGACTACCACATACTAGGGTTCATGGCAACTTGAAACTTGTATAACAAGAGATGAATTCATTTGCTGTGGGGTAATTATCTGCTGAAGAACTAAATGACTACTCCAAACAGTAGAAAATTTGGTATGCTCATTATCAACACAATGCTAAATGATAATTGAGTATGGTAACTGGACCGAAACTACGGGTTCGTGCCTCGTAATGATTCATCTAGGTGTCTAGGCAGGCTTTGATAAGTGGGTATTAGACCTCTATAGTTATCCCCCATGTATCCAACAGTCATCTATGTACATAGCCTCACCCTAGGTATAACTCCGACTTTACGATTTCGCCACAGAGATAAAACCGAACCGAGCCCCAGCCACTGACGAACGGACACCATCTGCTCCTGTTGAGAACGAGCTATCAGTCGCAGTGATCTTGGGAGTCTGCATATCATCAACGAAGATGTTAATTTCAGACCCCACAGCCGTGACCCTTAGGTGGTATTCTGTCCTAGGCGTAATAACCACGTCACTTTGGCCCAAGACAGAGGATGCGCCCTTCACAAACTTCTCGAGGATCACGGCTCCCGAAGCTAATACCTTAGCATGATAGCCGTTCAGCTGTGAAAGATCACCCGATACACTGGTTGCGCGGAACAAGAGTCCTGCGTCCGCATCCGAGTCTGGAACTGAGACGGTAGCATCATAAGTCAGGCCTCCAAAGTTTGTGTCGAGCATCGCGACGCCGGCACCCGAGCTGGTCAATCGCTCGTCGATCACAGACCACCCGTTACCGTACTGTTTCCACGGGGTCGCCAGTCCGTCGGCAAAGTTGTCCTTAACAAGCATCGTGATCGGAGCGATGGTGCCATCTTCATTAAAGTACATACGATCATACGCGAGCACACGGTGGTTGCCATCTGTTTCGCTAAGGGGGCGCCGATGATAGACGATGTACCAGATATCCGTGTTGGGGATGTGGAAGACGCCATTATGGCCACTACCCTTAGCCACCTCCGGGTCTTGTTGCAGTATCCTAGCAACCTTGGGGAATGGTCCTAATATAGAGTCGGATATCGCGTAAGACACTAGAACACTCAGAGTCAGTTATGGCCAATCTGGGCATCATTCGTCGGGGTTTCAGAAGCTTCTAGACATAGTCTTGGCCCAAAGAAGAAAGCTTGAACTCTAAAAGTTGCCAAAGCAAGAATAAAACAGTTCCGAGAGTTACTGACCGCTGTAATCTGGGCCAGTCCATCCGCCTTCGGACCAGAACAAATAGTACTTTCCGTTACGCTTGACCATCTGGGATCCTTCGACATAACCATCGGGTGTGATTTCTTTGAACGATGTTCCATCGTCAAATTGTCCAATGGAAATCATGTCGTCATTTAGCTTAGCCTGTAATACTCGGAGTCAGTTACCGCCATTCGGAGCGTGCTTTGCGAGAATTTCGGAAACGTTTAACACTCATTTGTCCCCAAAAGGAACTCTCGTGCTATTAGGTTTCCCAAAATAAGAAGAAAATAATTCAGAGAATTACGCACTATATTGCAATGCGAATGGCCCCCATAGAAGATGTAGGCCTGGCCATCATCATCGATGAAGACATCTTGATCGATGGGTTGTGCCCCGTTATGGTACTCCCCAATAAGGGGCTTGCCGATGGCATCCACATACGGGCCCTCGGGTTTGTCCGCTATGCCGACTCCAATACCACCGATGGCACCGGCTTCGGGCTCCCCTTCTTGGATGTCGTTCGCACCGAAGTATATATAGTACTTCCCGTTCCGGAATATAGGGGCGGGCGCCCATACGGCCCTATTGGCCCATGATACGTCTTTCGTTGTCAGAATGTTCGGATGCTTCTCCCAATTTATCAAATCGGAACTTGAGAAGGCGTCGAGATAGGTCTGCTCTTCATATGGATAAGACGAGGTGGGAAATACCCAGTACTTCCCCTCGTAGAACTCGGTATCCGGATCCGCGTACCATCCGTCAACGAAGGGATTCCCACTCTCGGCGGTAGTGTAGTCGAGTTGAGCCTGACGCGCAAAGGGCAGTGCGCGCGTCATTGGGATGAGCCCGACGGCAAGGCGGAAGAGGGACCGTGCCATCTCGAATGTCTCGGCCAGTCCAAGCGAAGCGGTAGATGCCCCAAGAGAGGTGTCGTCGTACGTTTCGGCTGCGGAGTGCCAATAACGGCCGGGTAAAAGCGAGAAGAGGCGGGTGCGGAAACTATAAGTGGCGAGGACAAGAATAAATAAGGTTATATAGATACCGAGTGACTGGTGTCTTCCAAAGAGTGCCATGGTCCCCTGCTCATCTGGCTGCCCACGCGGGCGCGTACCTTTCTCATTGCGCAAGGTGGTATTAGTCCCTATGGCAGTCGTTATGCCGGGTGATGCGCCCCGGCCATGGTCAGCCGACCTAATCGCACGCTTCGGGGCCATTGCGGCTGGTTGCACTGCACATTGCCCGGATGACCAATCGACGTCTTCACGATGATACCTTACCTAGAGTCTTGGAAGTAACACGCCGGGTTTGGCTTGCACAACGTTGGCCGTATCAAGGCCGATCTGTGGAGTTGTGGGGGTTATGGGGGGGTTGTGGGGCTAGGTTAGTTGAGTTGATAGGGCGGGGAAGCCTAACGAAGCCAAGATCTCTCGGCATTTCTTACTTTGGCAGGCTGTCAAGATGCAAAATTCAGGCCTTCCCAAACCGGACTGAACCTGTTCTACTTATACGACTATCACATAGATCTAGCAAACAGCAAACAGCAAATGCGGTAAAGGTGAGAACCCCCCCAAATTCTTCCGGTGAGCTAAACCAATGTTGATCTAAGCTGTCTGTATTCTTTACACTTTGCCCGAGTAACTCCACCAATAGCCATACAGTATCTGAAGTTAGCCGACCGAGTGAGCGCCGCATACGGCTTCAACAACGTATATTCCTACCGGGAAATAAAACCTTGCCCGATCCCATTTCGCCTCAAACCGTCATGGCCAGAAAAATGAAGATCGCTTAAATGTACTGCAATTGGGTTCGGGTATATGTAGCAGCCACTCCTTTGGCGGTATATAATCAGAACCTGATGGAGTCAATGCCGGCGCTCACCTTACCGAATTTAAGATGACCCGATTAATGACGGTTTATTGGGACCTTGAAGATAGTAGATGATTTTGAATTGCTTGAGGGCTTATCAGTAGCTGGTGTCTTTCTTTTAAGGAATTATTTTATTTCCGTGATAACTGCTAAGTGTGTAGCGTTCATGGTACTCTCTCAGCGCCACTCTCGTGAATAACTGAGTCGAGTCTTAGCGTTTTGCTCCTATTTGTTTGTGTGTGCTTCAAATGTGTATGTTCCTCATGAATTAAAAAGATAGCGCAAGGCTTCTCGTCTATGACGAGGGCCTGAAAATAATCGGAATGAAAATAGTCCTCTATAGACCTAAGGAGATTATGAAGGACTTGACCTCTATTTTCCGTGGTAGAGAAGCTCTTTAGATTATATGATTCAAATAGCCTCGGCTCTAACCGTCGGCCTTGCTTCTACTTGTTTTCTACGCTTTCGTATATCCGTATTAGATAATCAAGCAATTCAAAGGTAAGAACACATTTCACAAAAATACACTCATATAACTTTAGATATAATAATTATGCAGGCTAATATTACTATGACAATCAATTCTATCTTCAAACCACTGATTTTAGGTTGAAGGTTTTAGTATTTTGAGAATAGAGGAGCCTCTATGTCATGAACCCTAGTACGCGATAGGTAATAGACTCTTGCTGTTGCACGAGGGTCTCCGGAATCTCCGTGAGATTATTTTGGCTATATACAGAAGTATCTTTGGCTCTATACCTTGTGACATTCTATATATATTACACTGCTACCAGTTACCTTGGGCCGGCTTCAATCTGCAATGGAATTCTACGATGTCATGAAAGCCGCTATATGTGGCCATGATGAAACTTATTCTGGCACAACGCCTTCTGCTTCCGAGAATAGCACCTGTGATTTCACTGCAGTGAATTTATTGTGATATGTGATCACGAGGGCTGTGGGGAAAGAGTTAATTCTGAAATCCTAACTAGTAAATTGCACAATAGGTTTCCTGTTTAAAAATGAGTAATTCACCATAATTGCTCCTTTCTTACCCATCAGTCTTGACTGGTATATCTCAATCTGCCAGACTTCAAGATTAAGTGAGACATTCGTTACATCGTACCTGTGATAAGTCGGAAACTTTGGTGCTTCTACTAAGCAATATAGTTTCCCGCCGTAGCCTACGTAACCTCTTGATTTGCACACACCGGGGCGGAAACGAATAGGCTCGTGTCAGGGACTAGGGTATCAGGAGGATCGAATGTGGGTCGTTTCTACGCGTTAGAGGAGTTGAATCATACATAGGGGGTTATATAAGACCTAAGAGCCCCCCGATCTTAGAGGGGAGGCCCAGGAATCAATAATATTGAGTGTCCATACCCCATAGCTCTGCTCAGTGGCGACTTGCCGGTGACCCAGCCTCACTCCGGAGACTAAACTCCTGACAGCTCGGCCCGGGTATCCATTGCTGGGTGCGGGTTACTGATTGTGGGTGGATGGCACGCAGGTCAAGACCCAAGAGCGAGGAACAGCGCAACCTAGCTCTGTAGATCATTAGATTGCCCCAATAAAAAGTCGATGGCTGATGACGTACTTATTGATGAACCCTTGCGCCGGGTTAATTATTCCATTGGTGCAGTATCTTTTCTTTGATGCACACTCCGCACCTTGGCTTAGCCATGCCTCATATCCAGGCAATATCGAACACTTGGTATAAATACGTGTAGCGCTTCCGCGAGCTGGGCGGCCAGTTCACGGTAGCTACATGGAATAGCTACCTAGATAGGTCATGTATAGCATACGCGTCTAGCTCTGTTAAAGATGGATCTCCTTATGTTCTACCTTCCTTATAGAGTAATTTACTCTACTGTATGCCCCGAGCAACGCTTGTTATATACGCAACCGCATCATCTAGTAAATCACCTCAGTCGATGACTGGGACAATGAGTCTAAGCAGACCGCGATGGCAGCTCAGCGCCCCAGCACACGTCGTGTTGCCTTGCTCGCCATGAGCGCAATAACTTTATTCGTTATCTGGTATAATCGAGTATTCAGCGCTTCATCTCAGCCATCTAGGTCGGCCACGGACGCGAACACTCACGCCTCACACCCCAACACATCCCCCAGCAACACCCCACTAGCAGACCTCTCGTCCGCTCGCGCGCCATTCGTCTCCTGGCCACTGCGACGCCTCTGTACAGAGCAGGTAGAGTCAGAATCCATCGTGCCAGGCCTCGTATTCCTATGCGACAACAACAGCGGCGGGCCTGGGAATATACGGAACTATATCCTAACATGCGTGCGTTATGCCATCGAGGCGGGCGCGACGGGGTTGCAAATCCCACGGATCCGTGCGCGGTCAGTAAGCGACAAGGCCGACTTATTTAAGGAATATCAGCCGCTCGGCTACATGTTCTCGGAAGCGCATTTCCGGGCCGCGATGACGGAAGCATGTCCACACATCTCGCTCTTCCCAAGCGACGAGGGACTGGACGCCATCCCGGGCGTGGCGGCTAAGGCCGCCCGCGAGAAACTCCCGTCTGAGCGCATGGTGCGACGCATCACGCCAAAGGAGTTCGGCGGCTCGCGAAGCGGCTGCGATTCCCGGGATCCGAATAGATACACGGATCGATTCGGAGGAGCTTTCAGGCAGTGGGTGTTCGACACTGTGGCCGACTTGGGTCTCCGGCCCCCGAGCTGGGAAAATCCCATGCTTGTTCGGCTATCGTGGGGCGTGCTCTGGGACTGGCCGATCTACCGCGACGGGCCGGAGCTTGCGGCCACCTTCGGTGGGCTCCTCAGGATTCGGGAGGATATCCTTGAGCTCGCTGATAAAGTTATATGGTCGGTGAAAGAGCTCGCCACGTCGGGGGTGGAGAACGTAGGTGGCGGGTTCGCGAGAAATACGCCTGACAGTTTATTCCTAGGTATTCATCTCCGGACAGAAGAGGATGCGCTATCACAATGGCCGACATACGAGAATCAAAGCAAGGGTTATCTCCAGAAAGCAGAAGAACAGGGGTTTAAGGGCGCAGTGGCATATCTTGCGTCAGGGAGCGAGAAGGAGACACGGAGATTTAGCGAGGCTGCACGAACACACCTAAACTTGAGGGTCAAGTCTAAATATGATTTGGTGCAGGGCCAAGAGTTGGAAAGGTTAAAGTCGTTGAGCTGGGACCAGCAGGCGCTCGTCGATTTTGTAGTGCTACTGGAATCTGATTATTTCGTGGGCGTCAGCCCCAGCAGCTTCAGCATCAATGTGGCATTGAAGAGGCATCTCCAAAAGGAAGGGTTGTATACCCGCCCATGGAAAATGGGAGCTGGCGATAGGAGAAGCTGGTTAGTAGGACAGTATTTCTCGTACTGGGATGACTGGCTTTTTATGTTTGATGGTATGTGGCCTTAAGGGGCGAAAAATAAGAAACAGGGTCGCAACAGCTACCTGTGTATATAATAGCGAAGTCAGCCATTAGGCATAAACCGATTTCGACAACCCTTATAGTAACAGGGGCCTAGGTGCGCTATCAAGGATAATGGCTTCGGTTAGGGGTCTTGAATTAGCGGTATTTTATTCGTGTGAGGGGTATCCTATATTGATATATACAAATTGATTGTCGTTGCAGGCCTATTAGACATTGCTGTCTCCACTCTCTCGCCACACGTGCGTATCTCCTAGACTAAACGAGCTCGACGTGCTCGCTGTTGTGTTGTGATGTTCAGGCGTGGCAACATCGTTCTCTTCGTAGCGGCTGGGGGTGTGGGTGCCGGAATATTGCTCCGGAGATAGAGGTGGTGGTGGATCTTGGTAAATCCAAGGTTGCTGTAATGGAGCAATCAGGGAAGGATTAATAAATGACAATCCTTTCTCTCTGTCTTCGTCAATTGTGCTCATCCGTCTGGCAAGTCGCATTGGCTCTCCTTCATCCCGGTCAGGATTACTCTGCGCCCCAGGGTCCGAGTCGCGTTTGATACTGCGAAGCGCAATGAATTTGGTGAGGGGAATGAAATGCTTCTGGAAATAGTGGTTATACCATAGCGTGAGAACCCCCAAGGGAGCAATGAGCACTGCTTCGGAGAATGCCTTGCGCAGCACCAGGATGGCGAGCATGACGACTTGGAATGATATTAGACCAAGGATAATACGACTGCAAATCATTGGCCATGCTCTACCTGTGGCATGCTGCGGTTGGTCCATGGAGTAGAGTAACTGGTACTTGTAAACGAAATAGCCTAGTCCAAAGTAACAGACGCCTAAGAGCAGTACTAGCTCGGATCCTGGAAGGACGCTATAGACGAGACACAGGATAAATATGAGCAAAGCGGTAGGTAGGTAGAACCCATAATTGAAGAGAGTTGGTTGGACAAGCTCGGCGAAGTCACGGGGGGTTTTGGCTCCCATACGATAGAATGGGTACAGTAAAACGCTGCCAAACTGGAGAAGCTTGAATGGGAACAGACCAAATCCTTGAAGCATGATAAAGTTCAAGTAGAAACCGCTGAGGCTCTGAATGGACTGGGCAATTTTGGCCGCGATGGTATTCGTGTCGCTTAGCGAGTTTTTGATAATTTGCCAAAATTCTGCTAGAGCCGCAGAGCCAGACACGGCGTAAACGACAAAAATGTTGAAGAATACGAAGAAAAAATTCTTGGATATGACTGACAGCTCGACGTCGCCCTGTGATATGAACCCTTGGATATTCGACAGATAATCGTAGAGGTAGGGCACTAACACGTTGAGTAATGATACGACCACTGTCGGCAAGCCGGTCTGAACTAGAGCCTTCGCGATTTCGTGTCGGTCAAGCAACTCAGCAAGCCCCCGCGCAATTAGCCGAATGGTGCAAATACTAAGAAGTTGTGCTAAGAACGCAACCGGGAAGAACCAAAGGATTGTCAGGGAAGTGATAAAAATCGTGACCGCAGCGGACCGGAGTCGTCTTCGATACCGGGGAGCGTACGTGTTTTTCCATATCACATCATACGGGGATGGTGCTGGCTTTATCAGGAGGTGCCCAGGTCGAGGGTCCACCGTAGCTTGAATAGCCATTTGACATGCGGCAATAGAATCCATAGTGACAAACGCGGTATCTGTGGGTGCGTAATTCTTCTTTCTCGCAACCCAGATTTTCTCGTCCAGCCGCCTAAGCTGCTCTTCGTAGTAGTCTAACGCACTATAACAATTGAAAAGTCAGTGACTGTAATTATAGCACAAAATTTTCTAGGAGTTCCGAAGCGCGTGGAATCCGCGGAGCTCAGATGCCAGCCGGTGAGAATTTATGATACTAGGTGACGTACTCGATCTTACGATTTCGCAACTTAAGGAAACCGAACCGTAGCCGGATTTTGGGGCGTTCCCTTTCGCCCACTAGATCGCGGAGACTACTACCAGCAAGGAGCTGGCCATTCTCCTCTGCCTGTTCGTCGTGATCATCTGCCTGTTCGTTTTCGCCATTCCCACCGTTGCCGCGAATAGCTGCTCGTGGTACCATAGCTTTTTGCGATCTGTAAGCACTCCAGGCCTCCTCGAGCTGATGGAGGGTATTTCGTCGCTGAACCATAAGCCCATCGATTTCTGCCCAATGCCGACACAAGCTTACACTGTGGACGTGACCTATCTCTAGGTTTTCTATAAACTCTTTAATCTTTTCCTCGTTTCTTAGGTCTTTTGGGATCCCCGTCAATCTGAAAGTTCGGTCGGTAACTGTGGACTGAGTACCAAGGTAGTCTTGCCTGACCTTAACCACCTTGAATGTCTCAGAATTCATGTAGTACAGCGTCAGGCAAGAAAAGAACCATGTAAAGACAAGATATGACCAAAGATAGCTCGAGCTTTTCTCGTCGTCCCTATCCTTATGTTTCGTGGTATCGAGGTACAGTTCGTCAGGATTAGATGGCGGATCGAGGGTAACATCGAAAGCTCTATGGATAGGCCACAATATAACGAGGGAGAAGAACAGCATGGTCGAAAATAGGCGGAGCGACATCTTAAAGAAGGACAGGAACTAAACGGATATCGTATCATTAGCATCGCCTCTCTGAGCGTGTATAGCGGACCCAGACACGCACCACAAAGGCGTCCAAGCCAGCCGAGGCTAAGACCTGCTCCTCCGTTACTCTGTACAGGGCCGGTATCCATCCTAGAAAGCTGTCGGGAAGAACTGGGAGTGCGATTTCGGGGTGGTTGTGCCGCTTTCTCGCCGCATAGAGGGATTTCCATCGAGGGCGAAGAATCTAGCCAAGGCGGCAAACGTGAGCGCGAGGGGCGGATAGGGGATAGGCCAGGGATCATTGGAGACTTACACAGAAGGCCACGAAGGCCGAGATTCCCAAGGCAGATGAAAGCACCAGCTGGACAAAGATGTCCTTGCGTCCGGGAGCAATGGCGGTCTCGCCATTGCACACATCGTCCGT
The DNA here is from genome assembly GCA_022495065.1 of Xylaria telfairii. Taxonomy (NCBI): domain Eukaryota; kingdom Fungi; phylum Ascomycota; class Sordariomycetes; order Xylariales; family Xylariaceae; genus Xylaria; species Xylaria telfairii. Next base: position 137,368 of record MU383898.1, read on the forward strand.
CCCGTTGCCCAGCATGATCTAGGAGGTCCAGCCTACCATATGTGCGGTTTCTAAGCAAACACGAACAACAAAGATGAAGAGAGCTAAAGGGATTTAGGAAATCATAGTTGAGCGAAGGGCCAGTTCTGTGTTCTGTCTCTGTACCTTCTTGGTCTTGTGTTAGTGAGCTGTCGGTGACAGGGAGAAGCTATAGTGGGACATGACCCACTGACGTAATCTTTATTCATGCGTTGTTCCTGCGTACGCCACATTTTATCAATGTGGCTTGGCCTATCTACTTACAGTACTGTAGAACTGTAGAACTAACCTGTTTCCACCATATGAAATTTACTGGTTTTTTTTTTTTTGGCCTGACTTAAGCAAACCAAGCCGGATTATTTCGAATATCTTGGGGATTGATCTTGCTCATAGCGCTGCACAAAACCCTCATGACCCCTAGTATACTACCTAGATAGTGATTGCGGTCCCTGTCCCATGATAACCAAATCATAATCTGCTGCATATTTCGTGTAGCTAGAGTGCCTACGTAGCAAGTACGAGACTATCTAATACCTATATTAATCCGTAGACTTTAGAGTGTTAATTACACAATACTGGCAAATCCATGATTATGGTTGAAATGTCCGACAGATCACGCCAGTGGCTGATGATAAATAAATTAGACATCGCGAAACCTACATTTTGGTCGGCATTCTCCGTATTTCAATATTATATGCCAGGAATCATCAAGTCCTACAGCATCCAAGTTAGCCCACATCGATTTACTATTGACTCGGCCAGTTGGCAATTAAGGGCGAGGAACGAAGATATGACCCTCCGAAATGCGTGACGTTAATGTTACGGTTACATGTTACCGTATAGTGCAGTAAGCCCAGGTTTATAGGCCTGTGCGCCCTCCACTTAACGCGTCTCCCTTAAACTTGAGCGACGCGTCTATGGCTGTACTAAGCCGGGGGGTGCTTGCATTAGCGTACCAGAAACCCGGTGAGCTGCATCATCAGTTCACCCTCGAGCCCTTTTTAGCAGCCTTGTTAAGGTTAACTATCCTCCGACTACCTTATAGTCTGTAGCCCGTATACCTGCTGCTTTACAATGTGAATTGCCCCGAGTAACACTCCAATCGAACGCAACGTCTGGCATTTCACCACACTTCCCTAATCATGGCCGGCCCGCCCAAGGAAAAGAGACAACAGTCTCTCACCAGCTTCTTCACTTCAAAGACCGTGAATAGCCCCCAAAGCCAGCGCCAGCGCATAGAGCAGGTCCCGCCTGATGCACACGCTGACCGCTCCAATTCCCCTGACGCCTCCCGGAAGCGACCGCTCGAGGAGGACGCTGACAATGGTAACACGATACCCATGCGGAAGAAATCTAAGAGTGTTCTCGTAGAGAAGCAAAGCATAGCCCGTCCGAAGTCTCCAGCCAAGAGCCCACTTATCGCTACAAGTCTCAGCGAACCTCACACCCGCACGGAACGCTACCTTTATGATGGGTCGAGTCCCCATGACGGCCGTCTGGTAGCATCCGGAGACGAACAACAGCACGATGACGCACAGGAGAGAAGGAGAAGGGAAGAACTGCATTGCAAGTTCGTGCAGAAGCTCGGCCGGCCCGACAGCATGGCGCTGATGAAGCGGCGCAACCACCAGATTGATGACGAGACTCAAGCTCTCAACAACGAAGACGGCGAGGATGAAGAAGAGGAGGAGGCGCCACAGCCTACCAAGGCCAAGAAGAAGGGTGCCAAGACCGGCAAGCTCACGCCAATGGAGATCCAATTCCTCGATATCAAAAGAAAACACATGGATACCATCCTGATTGTCGAAGTCGGTTACAAATTCAAATTCTTCGGTGAAGACGCTCGAGTTGCTGCCAAGGAGCTCAGCATCGTGTGTATTCCCGGCAAGTTTCGATACGACGAGCACCCATCAGAAGCCCACCTCGACCGGTTCGCCTCCGCAAGCATTCCCGTCCATCGACTTCCCGTCCACGCGAAACGATTGGTGGCGGCTGGCCATAAAGTCGGTGTTGTGCGTCAAATAGAGACTGCGGCGCTGAAGAAAGTGGGAGACAACAGGAATGCTCCCTTCACGAGGAAGCTTACAAATGTCTACACCAAGGGCACATATATTGATGAAGTTGGGGAGCTTGATCAACACTCAGACGCCAGTACTTCGGCAGGCGGCTATCTTCTCTGCATTACTGAGACCGCCGCCAAGGGATGGGGCACGGACGAGAAGGTTGACGTAGGAATTATCGCCGTCCAGCCTGCTACGGGCGATATTATCTACGACAATTTTGAAGACGGCTTCATGAGAAGCGATATTGAGACGAGGCTTCTGCACATCTCGCCTTGCGAGTTTCTCATAGTAGGCGAACTCTCTAAAGCGACGGAAAAGCTCATTCAGCACCTGTCGGGCAGTTCCACAAACGTCTTCGGCGACAGAAGTCGAGTTGAACGAGTAGGGAAGTCGAAAACGATAGCCGCCGAGGCGTATTCGCATGTCACTCAATTTTATTCCAATAAACTAAAAGAAAACGAAGGAAACGAGCAAGCCAGCGCGCTCCTAGACAAGGTGTTGAAACTCCCAGAAGCTGTTACTATTTGTCTTTCTTCAATGATCAACCACTTGAAAGAGTATGGCCTTGAGCACATTTTCGACTTAACCAAGTATTTCCAGTCATTCAGTGCGCGACAGCACATGTTAGTCAACGGCACCACCCTAGAGAGCTTAGAAGTGTATCGCAATCAGACCGACCACGGCGAGAAGGGCAGTCTCTTCTGGGCTCTCGACAAGACCTTGACTCGATTTGGCCGGCGACTTCTCCGCAAGTGGGTCGGTCGCCCGTTGCTCGATAAAGAGCGTCTCGAAGAACGAGTTGCAGCCGTCGAAGAGCTGCTTGATAATGCCTCAACAGCCAAGGTCGACCAACTGGAACATCTTCTCAAAACCACTAAGACCGACCTTGAGCGTAGCCTTATTCGTATCTACTACGGGAAATGCACTCGCCCAGAGCTACTAGCAGTGCTTCAGACTTTGCAGAGGATCGCTTCTGAGTTTACTCGTGTCAAAGACCCCTCTGACACTGGTTTTAAGTCGGCAGCTATAAGTGACGCCATCGCATCTTTACCAGCTATACTTCCTACCGTCCTCTCCTACCTTGAACGCATCAATGCAGAAGCCGCCCGGGAAGATGACAAATACGCCTTCTTCCGAGAGACCGAGGAGACAGAGGCCATCACCGACCACAAGCTCGGAATCGCCTCAGTGGAACAAGAACTAGACGCCCACAGAAAAGTGGCCGCATCAAAGCTCAACAAGAAATCTACCGTATCGTACGTGACGGTAGCGGGCATCGAGTACCTCGTCGAAGTATCCAATGCAGACTTGAAACATGTCCCGGCATCATGGATCAAGATCAGCGGGACCAAGAAGCTCTCGCGCTTCCACACCCCCGAGGTCGTGCGCCTCATATCAGAGAGAGACCAGCACAAGGAAGCCCTCTCCGCAGCCTGCGACGTGGCATTCGCGTCCCTACTCCAGTCCATAGCCTCAGACTACCAACCGCTCCGCGACGCTATATCCTCCCTCGCAACCCTGGACTGCCTGCTCTCGCTCTCCAAAGTCGCCGCGTTACCAGGCTACACAAAGCCACAATTCCTACCCGCCGACACGCCGCCAACTATTTCCATAACCTCCGGCAGACATCCCATCGCCGAGCAAACACTCGCCACCTCGTATATTCCCTTTAGCACTTCCCTCTCGTGCCCAGCCCCTCTGGCCCACCTAATAACCGGTCCCAACATGGGCGGGAAATCCTCCTTCGTGCGAGCTGTCGCGCTCCTCGTTCTTCTCGCGCAGATCGGCTCCTTTGTCCCTGCCGACTCGCTGACACTAACACTGGCTGACGCAATCCACACACGCATGGGTGCCCGCGACAACTTGTTCCGGGGCGAGAGCACCTTCATGGTAGAGGTCTCTGAGACGGCACGGATATTGCGTTCCGCCACACCGCGGTCCCTCGTGATACTCGACGAGCTGGGCCGCGGAACGAGCACGTATGATGGGGCGGCCATTGCGCAGGCGGTCCTACAGCACGTTGTCGAAGATACCCGATGTCTAACACTGTTCATAACACACTATCAGAGTCTCGCCCGTGTCGCTGAAGGACTTGCAGGGAAATGCAAAAATGTGCATATGCGGTTCACAGCTACGACAAGGGGCTGCAATAGTAGTGACGAGAGTAAGATGATGGAGTCACCAGGCGAGGACATTGATAGACAGACAGAAAACGAACCCTTCGAGGGCGATGAGGAGATCACCTTTCTCTACGAGGTTGGCGAGGGCGTGGCGCACAGATCCTATGGTCTCAATGTCGCACGTTTGGCACGCATCCCGCGCAGGGTCCTCGACGTAGCGGCTAAGAAGTCGCGGGAGCTAGAAGACGAGATAAAAAAGCGTAGATTAGGCGGTGCCATGAGGCTTTTAGCGGACGTTCTGGGTAATGATGCAGAACAACTCGATCACCTTGTATCAAGCATTGATCAGTTGTAATTAGGGCTGGCACAACCCTACATATTACGCCTATTATGGTGCCCTATGTGCGAACTCAATTGGGATTTTGGGCTTCATCTGTAAGCTAGGTAGTATCTAAGTAGTATACATGCCAGAGAGTGTGTGGATTCCATAAGATCATGTTTCCCAACCACGCGTGCCTCAGATAGGGGTAACCAGGATTATTAGATCTGGTCCCCGTGATCATCAGATTGAAGAATGAAAGGAAGGAAAAAACAGCATAGTTGCATACTATCTCGTAGGGTGAGACATGGTGGAATCTTTGGTGATTGTTGGGCAGAAGTGGGAAGGCATCCCAAAGTCGGTTATGAAGGCAGCTGGCGCTCCCCATCCAAATAGCCCAGCACCGTCTAGGATTCCCGAGTAAACAGGGTACCCTATGCGACTGCCCGTGAGAAGACGGTTTGCGAAATTGGTATGACTCCTCTAAAAATTTCGCTCCGTCCAGAGAACAAACAGCCTGCAAAAACTCGATGTTATTAAATGCACCTTGGAATTGACCAATTCAGGATAGGTACGTGTTAGGCGCAGATAATAATACATGAACCACTTACGAGATTCTATCTTGGGTAGCTAACGCCATCTAAAGCTACCCTATTTCCTTTGCAGAAAGTACGAAGAACACGTTCCTCAAGGGCTACCAACATGACGTAAATTAAAGTGCTCGATACTGCTGCCTCGTCTAGTAATCGTCAAAGAGATGAAAATTCCGGTTGGGACGACCGCGAGGCGCATGGACGTAGGGGAGAAGTTGTCTAATTAAGCAATGAATTCGCGGAATCATGCTAGATCATGTGTGTCCATAGAGGTAGGTAGTGCCTTAGAATAGAGGACATTATCAAATAATGCAGCAGAAAACGCAGGCGTTGAATTCGAGTCGTTGCCCTGATAATTAATGGTCCACAGGTGCCTATCAGCTATAAACAGACCGTGTTAGAGACGAAGTTGACGAATCATACCAGAGTTCAGCGTCAGAGCTCCTAGGCCAGAGGGGAAATCATTGTTTCACATTGAATAATCATCACCACCAACTTGACTAGGATGATACGGATTGCCCGTCATACTAGGTACGTGAGCTGGATCGTAAGTCGCATTGCTGTTGATGGGATTAAAGCCTGAGGGGGTTGTCGATTTGGGCTCTTCGTCATAGGGTGAGTAAAGGCGGTATCCGAATCCGTCTCGCGGTTGCGGGCAAAGCGGGTTGTAGTTACTGGCTTCGATCGAGTCGCCTGAGGGGTGAAGGTAAGGATTGAACGAGGAAGGTGATTTGATAAGGAGATGACTGTTCTCCTTTCCAGAGTAGCGTGGTGGAGATTTCTTGAAGTTGGAGGTCGGTGAAGCAAAGGCGGCGTTGGGGTTGCCTGGTCGCAGCGCGAGACCTGGAAGGCGCTCGTGGCTACGAGCTACAAGTCAGCTCTCCGCTCATCGTATCTGACCAATTAGACTCACTGCTGCCGTCGCAATTGTCTTGCGGCAGGGGTATGGACGTGGGTTCGGAAACCTGCCATGGAGTCATCAGACACTGTCCTGTGAGACCATGGTAGATCTGCGAACCTTGGCCATCATCTAGCTCACCACTACAGTCATGAATTGAACCGACGGTAGGATGGACCCCGTGACTGTGGACCGGTAGAGCCTCCTGCCGGTTAGTCGAAGATCGCGTAACCCTTCTAGTTGGTGCAGTCAACTGCGAAGTGCTTGCGAGGGTTGCACTGCGAGATTTTCTACCAGACGAACGAACAGCACGCGTCCTTCCAGTTTGTTGTGCCTGCTGGCGTGATCTAGTGTTAGTAGGACGTTTGATTGATGTGTAGGAAGACTTCGCTTTGGGTCGGCGCTTGTTTCGGGTTTCGTTAATAGCAGCATCATTCTCGTCCTATCATTGGTTAGTTGTAAGTGGCAGCGAAAGGAAAATTATCTAGACTCACCCCACTACCATCAATCGACGGTTCGTCGTAAACGTCTCGTTTTCGTTGGTACACAAGGTTAATGTCCAGCACTTCCTCCGTTCTAGTCACCAGCTGCGAGTTTGCTTCTAGTTTTAAGAGTACCGCGGGGTCTTTCTTCTGGTTTCTCATGCGTCTGTCTTTTTCCGTAGCCGAGTCAAACCCAGCCATCCCCGGATAGACGACACCTTTGAGTATCAATGCGCCAGTATCATCCTCGATAGTCTCGGGCGTGCCTTCAGGTTGAAAGGGACTATATAATTCCGACGCCTCATACTTAGATGAATCATCTTCATCCTCTAGATAGTCTTGAAACTGGCTACCAGGGTTACTCGTGTACTGGCTCGGATTGTTTGGATAAGGAGAGCCAGAATGCCAAACGAATGGTGCATGGTTTGCAGGATGATACTCGTGCCCATTTTGGACGTCGTCGTCGTCTTCTTCTTCATCTTCAAACTTAACGAGATCGCCTTCATTAGGCTCTTCTGCTCCATCGTCTCGATATTGGCTTTGTGTTTTCTATATGTTGATCAAGTCAGTAAAAGCGAAATAATCAAGATTGGGAGAAAGTGTAGTTGTATGAACTCACGCTGCTGCCTCGACCCCGGCGGTTAGAGCGGCCACCACGATTACTCTGACGTGACCCCATTCTATTATCTCCTCCAAGCCCCGATGGGGTATGATTACGCCGTTGATGGTTGTTGTCTCTCTGCTCCCTTGCTGTTTTCCGAGCTCGAAGCAATGCACTTATGTTGTTCCGTTTGTACCAGGTTTCGAATTCTGTGATGGCTAACTCGGCATCCTCGTCAACATCACGGGAGAGGTTTAACTGGAACATGTTGTGAAGGTGCCCTTTCGAGCTTATGTGAGTTAACAAGTGCGAGAGGTCTGAGAAGTGTGAGTTTTTCGGGCATATGAAACAAACGAGGGGAATTAAGTCTGCCCTTGGCGGTGTTGATTGGTCTTGAGCACTCTGAGCGTGGCTTTGTGGTTGGTAGTTCGAGTTCATATTGGTTATTGGCGTGTTTACTCTGGTGGTGAAGTTATGGTGATCTCAGATGAGCGATGTTGCTCACACCTTCAACCTTACGTCGATTCTTTCCGGCGCGAATGAATTTAGTGGTATTGCCGGGTTCGATATGCTGCAATCCAGCAAAATCATGTAGGTTACTACCAATCCAACGGGGTCCCCTTCAGTTAGATATATCTATACCGAATTGCTTATGCAGGATTCTTAGGCGCCGGTAATAGAAGGACGAGGTCTCCGAGTCTCTAGGTAGTCCAGACAATGCTGAAAGAACCAAGCCAGGTGGTCTAGCAAGTACCTAGAGTTTGATTTCTGTAGTCTGGTTAGTCAGAGCGTCATACAAACGACGGGGATTCCGATCGGCTCTCGATCGATCATCCAAGTTTCTGTAGCCAAAACGCTACTGGAAGACCCAAGGGATGTTCAGGCGAATCAGCGAAAGAAAACAGAATGAAGACAAAGGGATAAGCACAATATTAATAGTTGATGCTATCAAGTGATGGGCGCGAACGGGCAAGAGTACCCATGATGGAACCCAAACCACCCAAGAGTGAAACGTTTTATACTTGAAGAAGTTCCGTGGGGCGTTTGTGGTACAGCAGCTGGTAAACGCTCAACATATGCAACAGGACTAAATGAGGTTACATGACAACTCAAGATGAAGATTTGATGTTTCCTGGGTAGCTTTATGAGGTAGGCAGATGGTGGTGAATTGCACGGTGTCAGAAATATGGAGGGTAAGGCCAACCAATGTAGGGATACAGGTCAAGAGTAGGTGATTGACGTTTGCTGCTCCTGTGTCACGAGCGCGTTGAAATTTGGTACGAAAATGGGTAGAAGACTCAGTAGGAAATGACGATAATATCTACATACCTCGAAGAAGGTCGTGGTCAGAGGAGAGGTTGGCTTGAAGGGGTGATCGTAGTGGACTGTAGAGGACTTTGAAGAATCAAAGAAGAGGCGCCTTGCACTGATCGTATTGTAACCATTGGAAGTGGTAGCAGTAGCAGGCTAAGTGAGAGAGTCAAGGGTGAAGGTGTCCGTGCTGGGGCTGATGCCTTGAAGAAGTAAATAAGAGGTAGGCAGGTAGGTGGTAGTGACCTCGGTATGGGGGAAAGAAAGTCGGGAGTTGATATAAGCTGGGTAGATAGGTGTACCTTCCAACTTTTACCTTGGATTGGCAACTGCCTTCTGAAAAGTTTTCTCCTGCGCCTGCCTTAACTGCAACTGGGTTGGAGGCAACTACCCAAGTTATCTTTTTCAATTTTTATTTGTGGGCACATGCCTTTCCTTAGGTAGGTACCTACATACATGACTTACCTACGTTACGCGTGCATGTGCCTTCAAGGTTCTATTAGGTACTACCTCAGTTAGATAAGTATGAGTAACTTTGTGCAAACAACATCAGTTTATGTATGTAGTACGGGTAACTCATTTCCTGGGGATCTACGCATATACAGTAGTGGGCACGGGTGTATATTTCAGGGGATGGTGCTTAAAGTCAGGCTAATGTAGGTAGGTAGCTGGACAACAGACCTAGTTGTATGTACGGCGTGGCTTGGTATAAGTGTAAACAATCCTTATTTTTTTGTTTTTAAAAAGGAGAGAAACAAGTGATGGAGAAAGATAAAGAGAAGGAGAATGAATGTAATAATGATGCAATATAACCCCTATTGGTAAAAATGTAAAGAAAGGGGGCTTATGTTAATTGTCTAACCAAGGTGTTCTGTTCATCTACTTTGCAATACTTGCAACGGGCACAGTAACGGGCTCAATTATCACAGATAAGGAAGGGTAAAGGATTTACTCGGTAGGCAGTGGTATTAGACTTTAGAAAGAGAACGAAGAGCAACACACTCAGTTCCCAAGATCAAATTTGTAGCATTATTTGTTGGAATCATACAATTGCCGGTGTAAAGCTGAGTATGAACCTGAAAGTAAGAGCTGGAAACGCAGGGTCCGTCACTGCAATTTCGTGTCCAACATCCAGACCCAAGTCTGCTTTAAGTTTCTTGTCCAAGTTCGGCCTCGTCTGCTCTTCAATGCTGGGTGGGAATTGCATGTAAAGAGTCTTGTCATCGGCCCGAATCGAGGGCTTTTTGAGCTGCAAATCCGGCTTCATTGCAAATGAATCCAAGAGCTCCCGTAAAGTTAAGCTGGGATCTACCGGCAAGGGCTTTGCAACTTCTCCGCAAACCGCGCAATCTGGCTTCCTATCATACTTGAAGGTTGATGTGTAAATACTGTCATCTCCTGAGTACATCATATAGCTTTCCTCGAAGCCAAGGGCGGGTGCAGCAGTAGTGGCAATCTTCAAGGCCTCGTTGCAGCAGCTGGCGGCAATAATGGCGTTAGTAGATGCAATAGCCGGGATGATGTTCTTCACGACGCCTTGGGTGAGCGAGTAGGTCACCCCGGAGATACCGAATTCCTGGGCTCGCGCCGACGCTTTTTGATATAACCAGGTGATGTGCTCCGGATCGTCCTTGTCCAAGTTCGGGAATGGCTTCTCTTGATCCCATGCGATGATATGGGCCCACTCTATACAGTGCTCCGGCTGTCGAGGGATTGTCGCTAGCGTACAGAGGGGAACTGCCGCCCTCGGGGTATAAAGATCCAGCTGGCACTCAATACACGGTGTTATTGTTGGGAATATGACACGAGTCTGCCCCTTGAAACCTGAGACTTGTTAAAAAGAATGGAGTCACGTGTGCTATATTATCTTGCTCACCTTCGGTACCACCATCGATCAATGGCTTCAGTGAGTCTTGATTCTCCATATCCACCATATTCACCAGTGTCGCATTGATCCAACGTCTTGCCTCTATGCTGTCTAATCCACAGACAACAATCTGGAATTGCATATAGAAGTCCTCATCAAAGTCCTGAATCCGGCAGTTATGGGGTGTGATTTTCACACCCTTAACTCTTTTCTCAACGAATGCTGCAGCAACCTCAGCCTTGTGCTTTCCTACATCATCTCTCCGAAAGAGGAACTGTCTGTTGAGGTTGGATATGTCGATCGTATCTAACCACGAATGGGTGAGTTAGCTTCTTCGATGAATTTAACTATCAACATTCCGACATACCCATATCAATAACATCGATGTTCTTGAAGCCTGAGAGCGCCAAGTCCTTGAGTATTTCACAACCCAGCCCGCCAGCCCCTATCACTAATATCTTGGCCTGATCCAGTGCTTCCAAAGCCTCTTCACTGACGTCCGAATCCTGGTTGAAGGGGCCAGGATTCCTCCGTATCTGGTCTAGATAGCGCCATCGGCTTGTCGCATTACTGCCTAGCATCTTTGCGAATGCTGTCGCAATATGTGACTCGAAGTCCCTTATTAGCTAGTCTTCTTGGGCGAAGAAAGGAACATCAAGATTATCCCTGTCGGTAGTGAGGGGATAGGGAAATGGAGCTGTATATTGGCCAGCTAGGTCGAGCCGTTATTATTAGGCGCGATTATGAAGTGGCTCATTGTTATTAATTAGAGGGGCAGATTGATTGAAATGGATGTCCCAGGCCGTTGGTTAGACGCGCCCCACAGACTTATCTTATCGTGGCAACATGATCCTAAAGGGTAACAATGCTCACATGCTAGCAGAGAGTAGGTACTTCTTCTTGTCGATGTGTAGATCGCTAATTCTAGATTGTTTGAATAGTAACATATATCTTAGGTACATCCATATAGAGCCCTGTTGTGATATCAATTGAGTTTCAACTGCTGAGGTGCCTGGTTAGGTACCTAATGGAACCTAGGTACCTAGATAGTAGGTACCCACCTCATGACCCACACGACGCCGCGTTAAATACCAGATATGCGTTTATCGAAATATGAATTATACCACCTAAGGTACCTACCTAGGTATTTAGGCATCTACCTACCTCGATTTAGGTAATTACCTACAGGCAGTACCTAACCTACCCTCAATATGCTAACCTACAATTGTAGGCCACCCAATGATGGTCAACAACTTACAACATCCGCATCACCGGCTCATAAGGGTCTATATCTGTTTCGCCTGAAGAGTCATGGCAAACTTTATTGTACCAGTGAGCCAGGCTTACAGGAAAGAAGACGAGCCTGAAGAGTACTTAAGTCTTTCGAAGGGTACAGAGCCCGTCAAGGTCCCACAGGTTGTGTTCGAAGGCGCATCACCCGAAGAAGCATTAGAGGCCCTCAAAAACCAGCCCAGTTACGATACACTGCTGGCTGTTCTGGGATACCTGCTAAATGGAACCCAGTATAAGCAGAATTTTGATATACGAACGCCCACGCCACTCAGTGCGCAAATCATCCATGTGCTCGTTACAGAGATAGTGCCAAACTACTGGACAGTCCTACAGGAGTCATCCGATAGGAATGATATTGGTGGTCTTTTGACTTGCCTACGAAGCTTGCCCGGTATCAATGCCGCCATTGCTTATATGCGTTCCCTTACGCGGGAAGCCAAGTCACAGCCGAAGGATTCGAACAATTCCCATGTAATCTTCAATCTGGTCTATACGTTAAGTCTATTAGTCAGCCTCCTCGATGACGATGGTGAAGTGATACATATGTGGGATTATATTGCTTCGGCGACCAGAGATGCCCACGGTCGGCCTTTGCGACAGGAGTTCCTGTCACTCTTCACGAGCGGAAAAATTGTATCATTATCCGCAGAGGCCGAGGACATCTGCAGACAGGCGTCTCGGCCGATGGAGTCTTTGTGGATTGCAGACAACAAACAATACATTCATTGGCTCGCTCGTAATCAAGTGCAATGGGCCGTCCTTCAGTCTGAGAAAGTCGACTTTAAAATATGCGCTGATCTTGGTGCGCGGGCGATGAGGCTAGGGCATGCTGGTATGTTCAACCTTCATCATGGGAGGCAGTTGCTGATATTTATTTCATTTTTAGAAATATTCGTACAAGAGTTATTGCACAGATTGCTTCTTCAAGATAGCGTTGACAATGATATTTTCTGCAAGTTGATCAACAGCTATCCTCTGCCCGAACAGCGCAAATTCTTGCTCCTACTCTTGAAGTTATTGTCGGACCTTTATCTTAACTCGATTGACAATAGCGATCTCAATAATGACCACCCGACTATCTCAGCGTCAGTAGGCGTTCTTCGATTAGCCATTGCCAACAACGATGCCCAGAGAGGCAACCTTGTTGCTTGGCTAACAAGTGCATCAGGAGCAGGGGTTGGGGAAGGCTGCGGTATCAGAAGAGCAGCTGTTGCCGCGATTGCTGATCATAAGGAGTCCATTTCAACAGTTTTAGAAAGGAGTCTTAACCAGTTCGGCGACCGGCTATATATCAAACATACCCCGATACTACAACAAGATGGCAAGTCACATTTTAAGAGCACTTCAATGCTTGGGAGCTAACGAAAATATAGCACATGCACAAGTTCTCCTCCTGAGTGCCGCATATGTTCATCGGCTAGCACCAATGAAGCTCACAATCATTCTGCGATCAAGTTCATATCTTAATTCCATCTCTAATCGACTTGGGGAATCACAAAATCGGGCACGCTTCCTTGGAATGGCCGTGGGCGAAGCACTTTCTGGGTTAATACATGGAAAAGATAAACTGGACTTCAAAATGGAGGAGATGGACACGGAAGAAGCGGATTGGTACAAGAGTTTAGCCCGCATCTCTGACAAAGCTGGACCCTTGGAACCCTTAAGGACGTCTGCGCCCTCATCTCACCCTAAAAGTATAAACAAACCAGCTGTATCAACAAAGAAGCAAGGGTCATTACAGCGTAGCAAGGTCCCGAAAAAGTCAGGCTTCGTTATCGAAGAGATAGAAGACGATGATGAGCAGGAAGACCCAGATCTGGTGCCTTACGCAAAGCCAGACTCTGACGCGGAGGACTCTGACGATGATCCAACCCTTATCAACCGAAGCAAGCCGAAAGCTCCTGTCTATATAAGGGATCTGATCAATTATCTTCGAGATACAGAAGACTACGATAAGCAAAAGCTGGCTCTCACAACAGCGCCTACGCTTATACGTCGGAAGGCAAACTACGGTACAGAAGTCGTATCTCATGCAGAAGATCTAGCATCGCTTCTTATTGGCCTACAAGACAAGTTTGAGCTCGGAAACTTCCACAACCTCCGTCTCCAAGGCATGGTAGCAGTCGTCGTAGCTCAACCAAAGAAGATGGCGCCCTGGTTCTCGAAAACCTTCTTTGATGGGGACTATTCCCTCTCCCAACGGGCGTCGATTCTCATTGTTCTCGGGCTTAGTGGTAGGGAGATCGCAGGCTTTGAGACATCAGAATATGGATCGGCCACGCAATTCCCATCCAAGGCTCTACCAAGCAGGGTTGAAAAGCACTACCTCCAGCCCTTATCTATGGCCAAAGGCCACCAATTAGGCACCAATCTCAAAGCACTACCCCCCAATGCACTTGATACTCTCGCACAATCACTATCGCAGAAGTTTCTCGCCCCAATGGCAGCCGAAGCAGCAGATGCTGTAACCGGCCCCAATGCCCTCAAAATCTCCTCCTTCACATCACGTCTCCAACAGTCCCAGTCCCACCCCCCAGTCCCACCCAAATCCCGCGGGATCCGCTCGATACCCAATACTACAGCCGCATTGATCTCAACACACTTTTTCTTCCCGCTTTCGTCCCGATTTCAAGCAGCAATGCGGAGCTCTGCGGTTTCCAAGATTATATTTCAGCCGTATCTCCTTGCGCTTTATCTTAAGACCCTGGGACTACTTATTCACGCAGCTGGACCTTCGACCCTTGCACTGCCTCAGATGACGGCCGAGCTATGGGACTTGCTACTAGGGGTACGAGGACGGTGTCTCGGCCCAGCTGCCACGAATAACGAGAGCGAGGGCGACTTGGCCGTGACGCATGCCGTACTCCTAGCATTCGCAGCCTTGCTTGATGTTAATGAAGGGGATGTACGCGGCTTGTGTGAACGACAGGGCCGCCAAGTCGTTGAGACCACGGAGTGGGTTGAAAATGTATTCCACAATACGCGGGGAGGTGACGGTGCAGGCGAGGAAAACGACGTCAAGATGCTTGCTGCAGGGATCCTTATACGTTTGCGTGAGGCTGTGGAGAAATATCAAGCTGTGCTGATGGGAGATCTAATTGGGTTCACATAGATACATGTCGTGTGTACCCACAAGTACAAGTCTAGAACTACTTATCGATCTCCACAAGTAACAATTCATCCACTGGTAATCAAATACTAGTTGTCGACGTAAATGTAGGCAGAGTTATTTGAAGGCACACAATGAGGGAGGACGAGCTGAGGGAGGGCTCGCCGTAGATTGCACAAGTAGCATCAAAATTTCACTTTGAATAGCTAACTCGATTCCGGCATCATCGGTACTGCGAATTCGTCTGATGACCGAGTCTGTAGCTGGTCTATACTACTGTCAAGACGGCTATATACAGATTCGAAGGGGTAGTCATAGAGTAACTAGATTAATTGTAGACTACACTGATTGCGGGCGGATGCATTTTAGGTTCTATGTATGCCTGGTTCATACAGGTTATGTTGTTACTCGCTTCACTACACGTTAACATCACGAAGCGAAAACCTTGGTCTTCACAGGCTTGAGGGGTTTTTCATTTGACTTAATACTACTTCATATATTTCTTCGTTGCCTAGTACATTCGGCATCGTTCTGAAACAACCATAGAAGACACTCTTGTCCTTGACTTATTTTTGATTCCCGTATCTTCAAGCCGGGTTCCTATTTCTTATACCCGGTTACGGTCACGATGTGCAGCAACCGAGTCATAGCCCGTGCATACAGATCGTACGTCTGAAGCGGTGTATGACGGCGGCTATGTAAGCCTATTGTTCGGAATCTAAGCCTTGTCGTTCGGGACGCTCGATTTGCGAAGCCGTATCGTTAAATATCCATACCCAAGTATGACCATCTTCAACAAAGATGTCGTCCAACTCTGACTGGAGGCCGAATGGGGTAGCCATGAAGTGCATGAAGGTATGCACCGCCCTCGAATTTATCTTGTTCTTGTTCTTCGAAATAGCTATGTCTTGAAGACATTACAAACAAGTATACCGATCGATATGTGATTTAAAGGACTCGAGGCTTGCGTTGCGGATCATACTAGGAAATATTGATTGCTTGAATGACATTTATTCCATGGTGCCCTGGCCTGGTATCTACCTATAACTCCGGGTTTTACACAAAAGGCGGTAACCGCCTGCATTTCCACCTCCCCACGAGAATTCAGTCCTCACGGGCTCGAACGCCTCCAGCTCGCCGCGGCTCCATCTCTTCCACTTGGTCGCCTATCAGAGATAGGTGCTCCCTAAGACCTCCAATCAGTCTCCTCATTTCCTCCGCGACTTCGGCCCCAGAGGCCCGACCCTCGAGGACGTGAAGTGCCGGTGGCTCCACGAACGGCAACTGGATGCCATAGCTACCATTCTCCGGGTGACCTGAGGGTTCCTCCGGCTCCGGCTCTATAGCTCGCGCGATTCGCTGAGCGAATTCTGAGTCTTCTGATACGTAGATGGATGGCTCCCGGGTGGTAAGAGGAAGGGGAGCATACACAGATGTATGGCGCTCTAGGTCGAATGGGCCGACACCCCCCATCTCGGAACCAGTTATCGAGGCGACGTCCGAATGAGAGGTTGACGGCCTGGTGAATTCCGGTGCGTTCGGCTCTGGCATGCTCATGTCAAGGTCGATTAAACTGCCAACAGACATACGATCATTTCCAGCGCGAGGCATATCCAGTTCGTATCCCTGAGATGGTAACATAGCGGGCTCTGTGTCGTGGTGCAATAGTCTGGGACGCTCATCGCTTAAAGGAAAGTGCGAGAGCTCGGGATTCGCGGAGGCTGGCGGGATGCTTGTAGGCCATGACCAGTCTGGAGCATGTCGCCCATTATTGAGATCCGCTGGATCGCTTAGAGGGGCTCGAGGGTGCGATAGAGAATCAGCGGCAGATGAGAATGACCAGCTATTATCCATAGAAGCACGAGGCCCGGGAGCTGGAGCTGGGGCTGGTTTGATGGTCCCCATATCAACAAAACTGGACAATTCTGCCCCGCCAAGTGAAGCATCCAAATCTATCAGAGACTCTCTGAGTGTTGCATGAAGCGAATCGTCGCGAAGGGGAAGATCAGATACTGGTGGCTCAGAAGGAGGCGGCATCATCGGACGTCCATAATATGCACGAGAGTTCTCGTCGTAGTTGGAAATAGTATTAGGATCAAAAACCTTTTCCAGGGGAGCCTTCATAGCAGCTAAAGCCTGGGGAGGCGGCCGGCGGCGGCCTTTTACTTTGGGACGGGCTGTATTTTCGCCACTGAAGTTGTTTGGAAAGTCGACGGTTGTGCCATATACATCTCGCACAGCTTCAATTTCCGACCTCCCGTCTCTCTCACTCTGGAGCTGTTCATCAAATGCGAGTGTGGTTGAGAAGTTCCATTCATCAGCGGCAAGAGAGGTGGCGCCAAGGTCGGCTGGTGCTTGTGCACCAAAGCCTGCAAAGAGAGATCTTCTACTTCCTCCACGGTCTTCCCAGAGCTTGAATGCCTTGACTAGAGCTGCAAGAGATGAAGTTGGATACAAGGTGTCTGTGTTGAGGATGTAAGGGTGTTGTTGAATCTGTTCAATTGAGGGGCGTTTGGTAGGGTCATCCTCGAGACAAAAAGCAACAAGGCTTCTAAGATTCTCCGAATATTGATCCCCGGTGAGGCGGGGAAGATGGTCGCGGAGATATTCACCAAATTGAGGGATCCTAACGTTGGATCTGACATTCGGTGGTAGTCCAGAGGCAATCTCATATACCATGGACCCGAAAGCCCAAATGTCAACTTCTGTTCCGTACTGTGCGTTCTGGTCAAAGAGCTCTGGTGCCATCCAGTGCAGAGTTCCGATAAAAGTTGTACGCTTATCAAACTTTGTCTCAACCATGCCAGCCACACCAAAATCACACAACTGCACACCGCCGACTTCTGTAATTAGGACATTCGCACACTTGATGTCTCGGTGAATGATTCCTTGTTTATGCACCCAGTGAATAGCAACAGACACTTCACGGAGGATGGGAATAATCCATTTCTCTTGAAGACCGCCCGGCGCTGTTGGCTTCATTAGAGTTGCCACGCTACCACCGGCGCAGTATTCGGTCACCATCCACATGGCTTGGCCCACGGGCAGTGCTTCAATGACTGTGTTCACGTTCTTCGCGCCACTCTCACTCAAAAGGCGCAGCGCATTAATCTCCTTAAGGAATTCGCTGTAAGTGTCTTGGAGCTTGGGGTTCAGAGTGTCCTGTTCGTCGACATCGATAATTTTAACGGCCACAACGTTCGATGTCTTCATGTCATTTGCTTTGTAGACTCGGCCGAAGCTGCCCTTCCCGATCAATTCTGTGAGGTGGTATCCTGGGATTGGCTTTCCACTTCGTGCACACTCTTCTTCCACGGAACCTTGCATTTTTGCGGCATCTTCAACAGCCTTCTGCCTCGACGCAGAAGTCCCCGCCCCCAGGACTTGTAAGCGTTCCATAGTTCCCTGATTTCGCTTACTTCCTGAAGAATGCTGTCGGTGTCGTTCAGACTATAACATAGTTAGCGATCTTTTGATTGTATAGGTACTACCAAGCAAGCGCCAGGGTGACCAGTAGCAGCAGAGGCCAAGCTCGGTTCGTGATGAACAAATAATCAGCAAGAAGTTAAGCTATGCAGGGCAGGTTGTTGTCATCGAACATAATTGTATTGGATGACATGGGTTTTGGTTTCTGGAACACGATGCGCCACCACTTGGTTACTTGCCTCAGCGTATCCTGATACTCTGGGATAGTGCGGAGGCCTGGCGCCCACGGCGCTGAACGGCCTGGGAAGTCGCCAACAGCAATAGCACTCTTGCATCTCTTCAAATGAAGGTGATAATCGCTCATTTTCATCACTTTCCATATGCAGAAAGGCGGAAGGGAGAGGGCGCAAGATGGCTGTGTTGCTTTTGGGCGAGGCAAATGAAATGAAGTGGAAATGGAAATGGAAATGAAAATGAGGATGAAGATGGGAGGAACGGACTCACTCAGTACATATGTGCAGCGCTGTATCTGCATCCGCTGTGAATTGGTGGCCAAAGTGAAGGCTCTCATCAATGTGACTGTCCTCTCGACAATGGCCAAACCTCCATGCCTGGGTGTATCACAACACCCAGTTTGGTTGTTTCGCACTCCTCACCAAGGAGTACAAAAAATCGTTTCGGACAAATTCGCGGCGTTTAGATCACTGGCCTTAGTAACGTTATACACAAGGGCTTTGTCTCTGGATGTGTAGTTGCGAGTGCCGAGATCGCCGGCTTGATCTTGTTGAACAGCTTGAAATGAAGCATTCTGTCATGGGATTTTGGATAGCATCTGAGATAAAGTCCTGGAGCACATTCATGCTACAGGGGCTCTATTGTCGCACTAGGCCCATTCCGGCACTAGTGCGGGGCAAGATGCAGCCAATCAAATCGGTCCACTACAACTTCACAAACAAACATGAATTAAATCTTTAAGGTAGGTACGTACCAGTATACCTACAGTACAACATGTACCTTGGGTGCGTGTATTAAAAAATAAAATAAATAATGGCCGGAAGACAATATTGTCTCGGTCTAAGCCTCGTGGTATTTTACAGCTGGCGTGATTAGGGCGACTTTTTACTTTTTCTTTAGAGGGACACTAATAGGCGTTCACATTAAACTGCTTCGTCCGCCAATCTCCATGCTGCCCTGGCCATCGCGCATTTCCCCGCTGCGTCCTACAACGAACTCATGATAGATGCGCTCCAGCCGGCTCCGCTCCTGGGTGCTGATGCTAGCTCTTGTGTTTTCAAGCGCCTTGATCATGTGCTTCCAACCGATCAGCACTTCAGTATCTTTCTCAGCCTTCTCGTTGTGACTATGGTCTTCATCTATAGAGCCAACGCCTTGGTTGCCTAGTTTAGCGAGCTTCCTGGCCGCCTTTATTTCTGCGAGCTTGGCAGCAATGGCGGAATTCTCGGCTAGCTGAGCGGATCTGTTGTTTCCCTTCTTTGCCCGATCCTCAGCCTCTGCCAGCGATTCTTCTATACCGTAGCGGAATTGCATGAAGTTGCGTGCGCGAGTAACGCCAATTGACTTATCTCGCGTATTTCCAGCACCTCGTGTGCTACTATTGGGCTGCAATTCGAGCTCATTCAGTACATCGTGGATAGCCTCGAGCTGGGCATTAGACATGAGTGCTTGAAGATCGGCCCCTGAAAACCCTTCGGTGCGCTTTCCTAATTCTAGTAACCCGTCTTCTGACGATAGGATTTCTTCATTTAGTTTGACCTTCTTTCCTAGCGCTTGAAGGATATCGATGCGATCCTCAAGATTGGGAAAGTCACATAACAAACTCTTGTCTAAACGCCCGGGACGTAGTAGAGCGGGATCAATGAGATCTGGCCGTGATGTAGCAGCTAAGACATAAACTCCTGACAACCCTTCGGCGCCGTCCATTTGTGTAAGAAGCTGGTTAACAACCCGGTCTGTAACTCCAGTTGAGTCATGCCCACGTTTAGGGGCGATAGAATCGAATTCGTCGAAGAATAAAACACAAGGCTTCGCCGCCGAAGCTCTCTCAAATAAATCCCGGACACTCTTCTCACTGGCACCAATATATTTATTTAGAATCTCGGGCCCCTTCACGGAAATGAAGTTGAGGCCACACTCCCCAGCAACAGCGCTTGCTAACAGGGTTTTACCGCAGCCGGGATAGCCGTACAAGAGAAGCCCAGAGCGAAGTCGGAGGGGACATTGCGCAAAGATAGGCGCGTATTTGGTTGGATACTGCAGTGTTTCTAGCAAAATCTGCCTTGTTTCCTTAAGACCGCCGATTGAGTCAAAGGTGGTTGTCGACGTTTGCAGTGTAACATTACGAAGCGACGCGGGGGTAAATCCTTTCAAGGCTCTGTCAAAATCCACTCGGCTAAGCTGAACAATATCGAGGGACTGCTTCGACGTTAATTCACCCACTGACCGAATGAGTGCCTCGTTTCGAGCTCGAGACACAAGGAGAATGAGATCTCCCGGCATGTAACCATCGGTTTCACCGGCAAGATCGAGGAAGTCGAGTTCCGGGTCAAGAAGGAAACCATCTATCCTAGACTTCGTAGCGTTGCTTGCGCTCGGTTGGCTCCCCCCATCCATCCAAGTGCCTGCGTCTTCTCCAACGCTACCATCGGCTGTTGTAGGCCGACTTCCATCTGTAGTAGCTTCGTGTATGGGCACTGGAGACACGGTATGTTGTTTGACTACCATATCTAGCACTCGCCTTCGACCTTCCTTGTCGGGTGCTTTGAGGTCTATGATCTCTCGTACAACATGGCCACCGATAATAACATTATTAAGAGAGTCTTTGCCCTGGGCTGTTGCCAACAGGACAACTCCACTATTGCGCCCACAGTACTGGCGCACAATTGCCCCAAGGATCTCGCTGGTCTGACGACTTCGTCCGTTGTCATTCCCAACTTGTAGCTCAGTCTCAACTGGACATAGTTTATCGATGTCATCAAGTATGACTATTGCCTTTCCACCAAGCCTAGCACCCCAGCTGGCCATCATAAAAATACGAGTGAGAGTCTCCTTGATGGTAGATATTCTACTTTCATCGTTGACAAGTTTCCGACATGGAAAGTAAGTGGTATGGAACAAATAGTCACCACGAAGCGTCTGGGCGAGATTTTGTGCGACAGACGTCTTGCCTGACCCCAGAGCGCCGGTCAGCAAGACTGATGACATATGTAATAAGTGAGATCTTAGGTCATCAAGTAAGGAGTCAATCCCGACCAAGGCAGACGCACTCTGGCTTGCCTCTTCACCGACAACCCCTTGATCAAGCCAAGTTGGCCGTGGGATCGGCGATTGCACATCGATAGACCCGGGGCGCTCAGACCCGAGGTACCATTTTAACCCCTCTTGTGAACTCGAATTGGTGTTCGGACTGTCAAATTTCACGACGCCCCCTTCCCAACCATTAGGTGATTCGAGAGTATCGTATACTCCCAAAACCATCCCATCCGTAAGGGGTCCATTGAGGAGCCCAGTGCCTAAGCCTTTTGTGCCATATATTTGCGCGATCCGTTTACTGGCACCTTCTTTTTCAGCTTTCGATTCCCCGCCAAACTTGAGCGGCCCCGAAGATTTCGTATTCTGACTTGCGAATGGAAAAACCTTCAACTTGTCTGTCGTATTTCGAGGAGATGGTTGTGGTGCGGGTTCGACTTTAGCGATACCTCCCACAATCCCTACACATCCCAGTGCGGCGCATAATGGGGCGGAAAGAGCAATTGTTTGGCTGCTTGGCGGATCATCCCATGGCCGCAGATGTACAACGACTTTCTCGCTAGATTTTGCGGTTTCGGGGTATGCGGCTTCCTGTTGCTGCTGTTGCGGGTCGATAGCGGGCTGCAGACCTGCAGGCTTGATAATATTGACAGCTACATAGTTCACACCGCGAAAATCTTTGGTAAAGAGCAGTTCTCTGTCGACCCAGACACTCAAATCGCTAGAAAACGGTTCGTCGTCAAACCATTCGCTGCAGAGGCTCTTGTCGACCGCCCTTAAATAAAGCGCCGGCCTTTTCTCTTCGCGTGTGCTCTTCCGACGTACTGTGCTGGTTGAGCTTTTCCCGCTCCTTCTCGAGGTGCCTCCAACACTGCGGCTCTCGCGATTGCTCTTAGGGGGTTGAGCGCGTGTTTTCGGCGCCACTATAACCTCGGCGTCTGGTGCAATTTTGACGAATGCGACATCTCCTGAAGGAGCCGGGGTGAGTGACAAAACTTTTATGTTTGCTGTCGACGTCGGCGACAGGTGAAGAGTCAATGCATGAGGACTAGAAGGTGAACCCTGGCTTGGAGTAAACGCCGGATTTGGCACAGCCCGAATCTGAGACAACATGTTGAGTTCTAGAAAAGTAGCATGCAGCTCGATGATCTCCCAGTCCTCAGGTGTCAGAGGTTCTATATTGACCGTGTGCGCGAGAGGAGGGTCGATATGTATAATTGCGGTGACTTTCTGGCCGTCGGATAGCCCCAGGGTAGCGGCCAGGGTGGCATCGATTTCGACAGATGAAACTTCGCGGTCCCTCCCACTACTGATACCATCACGATCTACTATCGGAACAAGCTTGCGCTTGCTCTGTACCCCTGTCCAGCCAACATATATTGATCGTTGGTTCGACGAGGAGTTGGGTTGGCCGGAGCCGTCTGGCGTGGGCGCATGGCGATAATTCAGCTCGACAACGACATTTTGGGCAAGCTGTCAGAGTTTAGTTTAAAGGCAACATCAGAAGGCTCCTGAACGGCCAAGCTCACGGTGTTAACATTATCAAGGAGATTGACCAGCGACGCGGGGAGGTTCACTAAGCAGTTCTTCAAGTGCACAAGAGACACCTCAGCGGCGGCTGACGGCGCATTCTTTCGGGGCGCCATAACTATCGGCTACGCGAGGGACTAGGGCTTCGGATAGCTAGTGGTACAAAAAAGGAGCACAGGGACAAGTTCTGGGAAATATGTACAATTAAGCGAACGCATATTCCTTGAGGTAGGGTCAATGAGAGCTGTTGCGCATGGTGAACCTTTGGTGTTGAGCGAGGGATGAGCTGTAAGTACTCAAGGTCTCTATGCCGGGGGACCGAGGCATTGGCGGAACCTTATCGTGCATTATCGGTCAACAGAATTTACTATACGGAGTACTTAGGCGGGCAAGGTGTGACATTAATATGTAAGTACTTCGTACCTACAGTACAGTACTGCACAGTACTTACACCTGACAGGACAAGTAGCTCGTGTGGGGCATGTCAAACCACTAAAATAAAGGGATCCAGTTCGACAAGGGTGGGGTCCAACATTAATGGCTGTGGCTGGTGCGAGACGCGAAAAGTCGCGGTGAAACGCGTATCAGGCAGGTTTGGCGCTTCCAGCCTCCCCTCGCTCGTTGTTAAGTCAACCCGTTACAGATTACAGTGTTGCCCACACTCATTCTGTCGCAATCGAGCTCTACAACTAGTCCACCTTAGACTCCCGAGAAGCTTAAGACGAGACAGCAGAGGCGATTGTCATGGCGCTCTTACAGTACCGGAACATCGTCAACTACGAGGCGCAACAAGGTGCGAAACGCTTTACTAGCCCGAGCAATCGGTCCTTGACTAACACCGCCTGTTCCCAGCCGCCTTTGAGGATTTCCTGACCAAGTTCAAGACATCGCCCGAGCAGACCTTGACGCATGCCATCGGCCAGATCAGCATCGACGAGGATGACTTAAGCGATGACTACGATTTTATGGATGAGGATGACGAGGCACACGAGCAACGCCGCCGGGAAAAGGCTGCGTCGAGGCAACCGCGGTACAAATATGCCGACATGATGCAGAAGCTCGCAGACCGGTCAGTCGACGAAGTCCTCATCGAATTAGACGATATTGTCACCGTAGGTTGCATCCTGGGCAGTGCGAATTGCCTCCGCTGACCGAGGCTAAAGTACGAGAATGACACGAACGAGGGGCTCAAGTTGGTCGAGTCGATCGAAGCCAACACAAAACACTATGTTGAGGTTGTGTCCAGAGCAATCGACAAAAAGATGCCTGCACCTACCACCGGTGTTACGTATGGGGCGACCCGCTACCCTGTCTCCTGATATATACTGACTGCGATTCTAGGTTCAAGGATGATGTTCTGGATGTCATCATGGAGCGACGACAAGCCCGGAATCGCGATCTTCAAGAGGCCGCTGCTAATAGCAACGATCCGGAGCTAGCCGAGAATACCTTTCCTGCCGAGCTTACTCGTCGTTACACGCTTGTTTTCAGGCCAAGGACATCAGATGGAGACAAGCCAATAAAGGCGCTCGCAGTGCGACAGGTAAGGGGCGAGCACTTGGGCCATCTCATCACCGTGCGAGGCATTGCAACCCGCGTATCAGACGTCAAGCCAATGGTCCAGGTCGGTGCATATACCTGTGACCGCTGCGGATGTGAAATCTTCCAGCCGGTTAGCGACAAGCAATACGCACCTCTAACGAGCTGCCCGTCTGAGGAGTGTAAGGCGAATCAGTCGAAGGGCCAACTCTTCCAGTCCTCTCGTGCCTCCAAATTCTTGTCCTTCCAGGAAGTCAAAATCCAGGAGATGGCAGAACAAGTACCCATCGGCCAAATCCCCCGAACCCTGACCGTCATGTGCTACGGTAGTGCAGTACGAAAAGTCAACCCTGGTGATGTGGTCGACATCTCCGGCATCTTCCTCCCAACGCCATATACAGGCTTTAAGGCGATGCGGGCTGGGTTACTGACAGATACTTACGTTGAAGCTCACCACATCGTACAACACAAGAAAGCCTATGACGAAATGATTATCGACGACAAGCTTCGACGACGCATCAGCGCTTTTAGTCAATCAGGTGCCGTATATGAGATGTTAGCGAAGTCAATTGCCCCTGAAATCTTCGGACATCTGGATGTGAAGAAAGCATTGTTGCTTCTTCTTGTTGGAGGTGTTACAAAAGCAATGGGTGATGGTATGCGCATCCGTGGTGATATAAATGTTTGTTTGATGGGCGATCCTGGTGTGGCCAAATCTCAGTTGTTGAAGTACATCTCGAAAGTTGCGCCTCGCGGTGTCTATACCTCGGGTCGTGGATCTAGCGGTGTCGGTCTCACAGCGGCTGTCATGCGTGACCCTGTAACAGATGAGATGGTCTTGGAAGGAGGTGCTCTGGTTCTCGCTGACAACGGTATCTGCTGTATCGATGAATTCGACAAGATGGATGACAACGACAGAACAGCCATCCACGAAGTCATGGAACAGCAAACCATATCCATTTCTAAGGCAGGTATCTCAACAACCCTAAACGCAAGGACATCCATCCTGGCAGCAGCCAATCCTATCTATGGCCGGTACAACCCCCGCATCTCACCAGTAGAGAACATCAACCTGCCAGCTGCTCTACTTTCTCGTTTCGATATCTTGTTCCTCCTCCTCGACACACCCACCCGGGAGAGCGACGCCCAGCTCGCCAAGCACGTGGCCTATGTGCACATGCACAACAAGCACCCCGATTTATACGCCGCAAATGCGAACGGGGACTCCGCCGCCGCAGGCACCGTAGTCTTCACACCGCACGAGGTCCGCGCCTACGTAGCCCAAGCACGCACCTACCGTCCGACGGTCCCCGAGTCCGTCACAGAGTACCTAACAAAAACGTACGTACGATTGCGCGACGCCCAACGCCGCGCCGAGAAGCGCAACAAGCAGTTCACCCATACCACACCCCGTACGCTGCTAGGTGTTGTGCGTCTCGCGCAGGCGCTGGCCCGTCTGCGGTTTGCCAACGAAGTCTCCCAGGACGACGTGGACGAGGCGCTGCGGCTAGTCGAGTCCTCGAAAGAGAGTCTCGCGGCGCACGAAGGCGCGGGCGGCCGACGGACCCTCAACGCGGCTAGCAGGATCTACAACCTCGTCAAGGCGCTCGCAGACAGCGGGGCCTGTCGCGCCGCCGATGACGAAGATGATGAGGAAGGCACCGTCGAGCTTAGTATGCGTAAGGTTCGCGAGCGTGTCCTAGCCAAAGGGTTCACGGAGGACCAGTGGCTGAGTGCGCTGGAGGAGTACACTAATCTAGATGTGAGTTTCGCACCCCCATTCCATTCCAACCCTCTCTTGCTATGCTCTTCGTGTCGACTTAGAACTAACCCCCCTGGAATTAGGTCTGGCAAACAGCCGGTAATGGTAGCAGGCTAGTCTTCATCACCGCCAACGACGGCGCAGGAGACGACGACGAGTAAGCGGCTACACAGTAATGCGGGCATTAAAACCATCATCTTTTTTTTTTCGCATGAGGAACACCACTGCACTACGACACAATACAGGCGTTCTGGTTGAGACTGGGTCCATACCTATTTATTTATGACGTTGCGGACGAACAGAGTCGCTCTATGCGATGCGCAAAAAAGGGGGCGAAGATATTTATAAAGCGTAGATTTTCATGATGTGAGGAGTTGAAGATCACCAGTGTCCGCGTTGTCGTCGGCAACTGCTAGCTTAACTTGTGGACCACACGGGAAGACGGGACAGATAGCTGACAAGATTATAAAAAAACATGGAAAGAATTTTCTCCATCCCCATGTCGTAAATACGCTTATTCAACTCGGAAAGGACTTTGGTCACAATAACAACTAGGAAAGCAACGTGCCATAACAGAGAGACAGACACAGACAGACAGGGACATTGCCTCACGGTCCTCGAAGCCTTAAGTTTGGGCAAGACAGGTTCATCTTGTAAAATCCAAGTCAAATCGTGTTAGTACAAGGATAATTGGTTCTAGACAGGGTGCAGCTGTTAAGACCGTCGGACGGTATTCTACAATATACAGCAAGTATGCAATGATACACCAGCGACCTCGTTAGACCACCCCCCGAAGATCATCCATGATAACACGCTCCATCTCAGCTACGACGCCATTGCCAGCCATGGTCCAGTTCTCGCTGACAGTCTTCTCATCGATGCGGGAGCGCACGATGCCGCTGGCCGCCCAGTATTCCATGAGCGCGCGGGCCTCGGTCTTCGAGACGCCCTGGACATCGAGCAACTTAACGCCGCGCAGGGCATCGAAGACGCGCTCGTCGTACTTGCGGAAGAAGGGGTCACGGGTCGGGACCACCTCCTTCTTCTGCTCGGCCGCCGCCTGGGCGATGGCCTTCTCCATTGAGGGGATTGTGGGCGCATTGCCCTTGGCTGTCACGCCGAGGACGACGGCGCCGTTAGAAAAGGCCGTCTTACCGCCCAGGGCATCGGCGAACATGCGCACGAGAGATAGGTCGTGGCTGTGGATCAGCTCGAAGGCGGGAGAACGGTACTCGCTGACGCGCATGATGTGGGCGAGGCCGTCGAGGGAGAAGAGAATGGGCGGACGGCCGGGGAGCAACAGCTCTTTCCAGAAGGCCTGGAACACGGGCCAGGCGAAGTCTGGCTCCTTGGTTGCGTTGAGGAGGCCGGCGAGCGTCATGTTGCGCGTCACGGAGATGGGCAGCTGCATGTGGTCCAGCTGGACCTTGTGTTGCGACAGAACATGCTGGTTCGTCTGGTGTATGGCCTGCATGAGCTTGACGGTGTAGACGGGCTGTGCGAACATTTCCGAGTTGGGTATCGCGGAATACTCAGTTGCCGCCGTTGTTAATTCTTGTCCTAAAAAGCGACGACGTCAGCATGTTGCATCAACGGCCGACGAAGAAGAGCGGCTCCCTACCCTCAGGTATGTTGATGACGACCCAGTTGTTCAAGAATCCGGTGGCTAAAGCCTGGAGGCCGAGTATGCTCTTTCCCGACCCTCTGTTTCCGGTGACGACCAATCTCAGCGTCTCCTTTTTCTCGATAGCATCCGTCATCTGCTTCGCCAGGTCGACCGTCTCCTTGCGCACAAGCGTGTGCGGTGACCGAAACAAGCTCCAGTTCTGGCTGGACTTGAAGGCCTCGCAGGCTCTCAATTGGTCGATAACCTCGCCAGGAATGCCGACGATCTTGCCGACGGAATCGGGATTCACGGCACTCTCGGCAGATAGCACGTCGAGACCCGGGACCTCGAGGGCATTGTCGTTGCTCAGCTTGATGCGCTTGCGGAAGTCCTTTCGCTCGCCAGGCAGCGGAGGCTTAGTCTTGTCGGGGTTTCGCCTCTTCCTGCCGAGAATCAGTCGCTTGCCCACACGGATATGCCTTGACGAGTCAGAAGGCGTCTTGGCTAGCTGTTGTGCCGATGTCGAGAAAGCAGCCGACGTCGGTGCAGAGGTGGCGGCGACAGAGACGGGGATAGGCGCAAGCCGCAGACGCTGCGAGGGCCGGGCGAGACACCTCCAGCAATTTGTGCTTGCCATAGGCCTAGTTACCAAAGCTCGACAGAGGAGCAGACGAGCGCAAGTGCGAGTAGTGTGCTATCGGAGAGGTGAGCATGCGCAGCACACCCGAGCTTCACCAGATTGCCAGATGGTGATGGTTGAGGGCGGACCCAATAAAATTTCCAGTTGAACCGTGAGAGGCGGGACCGTGCCGCATCTGCTGAGCTCCGGGTGCCAGCGAGCCGTGTTGCAGTGCGCCGTACTACCTAGTAGCAGGCGACCCACTAAGTAGCGGAGAAATCAGCGCTTGCAGCCCGCTATAACCCGCCATGGTCAGGGGCCTTTATCGATTACGAAGGTCCCGCCAAAAAACCGTCGGCGCAAGCTCGCAGGGCACTTTTTCTCGTCAATCCAACTCTCTACCTACCTGGCTATCAATCTCGTTCTCTAGTAGCTACAGTGAGCCATTGAAACAAAAGTGAGATTACTCCTAGAGCACAGATATTCCACCGAAACCCGGAGAATATATCCCCCGAGGGAGTTCACAATTTCCCGTGCTTGAGCAAAACCCACGGCCGTCGTTGTTAGTACCACGATGTCTCTCCCAGCCGGAAAGACGAGGACGAAGCTCGATGTAGCTGTCGAACGCCCAACGCCGTACACCTTCGACCTGGGCCTACTGCTAGCCCAAGACGCAAACCCGATAAACACATCAACGCCTGCCGAGACTTCATCCATGGGTGTCGACCCGCTCGAGGCCCAATTGATCGCGACAGCACGGGACGGCGCCCAAGGTCTAATAAGTACGTACACCCGCTGCCATATATCCTTTGTGACCCATCCTCTCTCGTCTATATTGTATATCCTGCTAATATAACGCGCCCCAGACCAACTCCTAACAACCTGCCCCATCTCTTCAACGCCCCAGGGGGTCCTCCTGTCCTTGCCCGCCCCGAGCACCGCCTTACCGCGTGAAAAGCCGCTGCCCGAACCCAAGGCGCCCACGAAATGGGAGCAGTTTGCCGCAAAGCGGGGCATCAAGCCGAAGACGCGCGAGCAGCGCCGGATGAAATCGCAGAAGTTCAACGAGGAGACTGGCCAGTGGGAGAAGACGTGGGGATTCAACAAGGACGGCCGCATCGACCGGAAAGAGAGGGACATGGCGCAGCAGGATTGGCTAGTTGAGGTAGACGAGAAGAAGGAGCGCGAGGAGAAGGAGGCGAGGAGGAAAACAAAGACCGGCAAGGGCAAGAAGAAATGAGGACACCCAGAGGCGTAGACGGGCGGGAACAAGTGATTAATACTGGCCCCTTAGCGAGAGGGAGGACTGGCCAAAGGGTTCTTTCATGCTTCCTAACATTGTTGAAGATACCCCAGAAAACTACACGTTCATGAAGAGAGAAAGAACTTCGGACGATTTAACAGCAAGTGGTCCGGCGTTCAGGGTAGTAGTGTGCGTCAAGGATCCAGCACACATTGCAACGGCGTTCCAAAGTGGGTTAAGAACAAAACGGTAGTTTATATATTGATTCCATGCTTCATGCACGATAGTCATGTTTGTTATTATACATACGGCAAGCAAAAGAACATTTTCCCCAGTCGCCACATCAGATCCCGAACTCCGTTAAGCCAGGGCGCCAGGCAGTGCAGCAAAACATATTTGTCATCACCAGATACGCCTTGCCTTTTGACCATGCCCAAACATGTCCCTGTCCTTGCAGAACCCTCTCGTTGGCCTCCAGTAGTACCCAATTCTGCCGTATTCAACCAGCAATAACAAGACTGCATATTTCTCAGTGAAATGCCCTGAGGCGTAGAGGGGGGCCAACCGAACCGCTAGTTCTACCTCCATTTTATCCTTCCCTCGTCAACCAGTGTCCGCATATTCTTTCCTCGGCGGCACATGACTCACTTGCTCCAATAAAAAGCCCGCACAACAATGCCATCAACACAAGGGGTATACTAAGAAGCGTAGGAAATTGTAATCTTCCGAAACAGAAGAAAGCAGATAATGAGACCCTGGCTGTTGAATATGCCTCCAACATGCCGCATAGCCCGATATGAACGGTTGAACTACCAATATCCCAAGGTCAATGTAACACTGCGGACCTGGGAGGTGACAAGTTGGAATCCGAAAGTACGTAAACCCAACTCGGACGGTACTCTAAGAGTCATTAACCCTAGGAGGAACGTAGTAATGTTGCATATTGAGAGCAACTGAAATAAATCATCTCCATCAGCCAAATAAGCATCGCTCGGGGCGAGATCGGACCAATACAGAAAGTCGCTCATACGGGGTATCATTAGAAATTCATTGGAGACAACGGTTTGATAGGAGATAGTGGTCGTAGCTCCCGGGTCGTTTCTCGCTCAACGGACAAATTCGTTGAAGACGCATAGTCGACGGTCAAGTTTCCATTCGACTGACTAGGAGACAGTGTCTTCTTTCTCAATTTCCCACTATGTACTTCGGTAGTATTTGACGAAGTCTTGCTACCATCCGAGGAGGAGATGGTGCGATCGTCATGGGATTCATTGTCGTTGGGAGCACGACGGTCCCCAGCAAGACCACGGGGTAAAGGTTGCTGGAACAACTTGTATTCCTCCTCGATGTACTTGGCTTCGTTCTTACAGCCTTGCCAGCACAGCCGCCAGTCGCAAACGAGAAATTTGAAACAAAAAGCATCGATCTTCATGCAAGGCTGGAAACAAATGCAAAGATTTCGAAAGTCCATCTTGTTCTTATCAGAATGGGCTAACAGCAGGCTGAGGTGGCAAGTAACGGCGAAAAGAAGGTAGTATTTGAATGGCGGAAGTTCAGATAGCTCGTCGATGAGCATCTGTGGGACCTTTTCGGCTCCAGCGCAGTGTCGAGAAATTCGCTCCTGTGCCTCTTTCGGGAAGAGTTCATCGGGCAGCTCACGTAGCCAAGCTTTGAGCATGGAACCAATTATATTAATATCATACAGATCATCTTGGGCAAAGAGATCAACGTCATATTCTTGAACCAGGTTAGCACTTAAATCGGAAACGCTAAGATCAGACCACATACCCTCATCAAATCTTCTCTGCCACTTTTTGATCTGGGGACCACTTCCAGGTACCCTGTAGAGACCTTCGACGTCAGTTCCGTTGAAATTGAGATAGTCTATAGCCCGCCAGGGGAAGGCGGGCATCCAGAATTCGGTCTTATCCCGCGATTCTTCTAATCTTTTTGAGATCCTAGTCTTGCGTGTTTGCTCAACCAGCGGCAAGTTGATGACTTTCAAGACGTAGTGCTCGTCGTCGACCACCGGCTCTCTCTCGGAAGTGCTAGCACTACGGCCACTCTTCCCAAATAGACCCTTGCTAATCATATCGGCTGCTCGGCTGCCTGAGCTTCTAAGCCCGCCGAAAAAAGTAGATCCTCCGTTGTTGTCCCTGATGGAGGGGGGCTGGCTCCTATTCTCTTTATCATTCCTATTTTCCTTGTTCGTTGAGGTATCACGAAAAGCCCGATCTGCCGAGTGATTGCGCGTGGTCGAATTCATCATATGTCTAAAAGACCTGTCATGGGCCTCCGGGTTAATCGGGGCGGTCTTCAGAGGAGGCAGCTCGTCGAAAGTAGCCAGTTTCTCTGGCTCGGTCGTTTGAGCTACGGCATTCTGCTGTGAACTTTGATCATCCGGCTCTTTAAAAGATCTATTGCGACCCAATAACGTGAATGGTTTAGGCTTGTTCCTTTTCGACGTCGTCGCGTCTTGTTCGGTTGTGGGTTGTAGGGATGCGTCCGATTTAGTTAGTAAAACGGGAACAGGTTTCTGTAAAGGTAGGTCGGGAGACGATCGGCCTAATACGTAAGAGCGTTAGCATCCAGAGGCAATTCCAATACAGCAATAGCTGCCCGCTCCTTATGTGACGCACCCGAATGCTTAGAGGCTTTACTAGGGACCCTCTCTGCCATTATAGGTAAATCGGCGCCTCGAGACATAGCCTCACTATTGCTTGCGGTATGGGCGTGGTGCAGCTGGTTACTGGATTTAGAGCTTTTCCCGAAGTTGAAGAAACGGCTACCGCTCCTCGAGTGCTTCTCCTCGGTAGGGCCGTGAGTCTGCGATAAAACGGGCGACGTGGCAGATTGCTTGATGAAAGGCACGGCAGGCGGGTATTGTGAGTTTTGATTGGAATTGTTAGTTTGCTGTCGGGCAAGATGAGTATCATCGGCAGAGCGCAGGGGTAGCGAGGCCTGGTGTACCTCGACAACTGGCGGCCGAGGCTCCCCCTGCTGGGTCTGTGGCCTCCTGGTCGGATTGAACTTGCTGAATGGGGAGCGAGGCGACTTGGGGGATTTGTTCGAGACACTTGTGGACAAGACTTGGAGCGAGTCGTCGGGGCCGAACAAAGAGCGCGGGCTTAATCTGTCAGTCGTTCCCGGGGCGGTGGGTTCGCAGGAACCAAGAGTGGCATCGGCTGCGGCTGCGGCAGTGGAGGAAGAGGAGGGCGGGCCCTTCGAGTCGTCGTTACCAGCACCAGCATCAGCAGCAGTAGCAGCAGTAGCAGCAGTAGCAGCAGTAGCAGTAGCAGTGGCAGTAGACGAGGAATCGTCTTCAGCCAAAGCCAAAGCCAGCGGCTGAGGAGCGGATCTACGTCCCATTATTGCATGTGCGGTGGCGTATGCGGCGGCCGCACGCCAATTCGAGCAATGGGGAAGGGAGGTAGGTATCCGGGTCTTATTGGCTCGCTGGCAGCCCAGCAGGCCTCGGACACAACCAGGAACGACAAGGAACGGCAAGGAACAACCAGGACGGGATTCGAAAATAGACAGGCCGTTCGCGCGCGCTGCCGCAGACGGAAGGTTGTAACTTGTGGCAAGGCGCAGGCCGTCTGTCTCGTGCGTCGGTGGAATGCTGTATCAGAATACCGGTACCTGACTCCTACACTACCTACTCTGTCGCCTGTAGGGGGGGGGAGGGTGGTGTCGGGCTGGTTGCGCAACCTTGAGGTGATTGGCAGCGGCAAAATGCGTTGGGTAGATTATTGAAACCCGCGCCAAAACACCCGAACACCCACCAACACGCCTGTGGACTGGGCTCGGTACGAGAACAGACAATGCAATGCAATGCAATGACAAGATGGCCAAGAAGTATCTGTATGGCTGACGTAGTGTACTGGTCGGTGTAGGTGGACAGTCAGGTCGACGGTCGACAGTCGACAGCGACTTGAGGGGGGGGGAATTAGAATTGAAGGTTAACCATTAACCTAACCTAACCTACCCTACTGGACCTGACCTCCTTGGACATATTGGTTCTGTTACCTCCAGGCACAGATACGTAGTACTACCTACCTCCTACCTACTGTAAGTATAGGTAGATTCAACAGGCTACCGGTACTTAGCAATCAAGCTTGTGATGGACCAGGGAGCAGTACCAGATCTGTGCTACGCACTAGCGTTAGGTAGACCACCTCGTACCTACTAGGTGTAAGTACAGTATGTAAGTAGGGACCAGCAAGTGGGAACGAAATACCTATACATACCTAAGGTATCGTGCCTACTCTATATACATACAAATATAGGTAGGTACCTTGGAGAAAATTGAACTACAAGTAAGTACCTACTTAGGTAAAACTAATGCCTATATACATATGTATAATGATTGGTCGCAGTATCACAAGCCACGCAAACCATCCATCAGATGTACTGTAGTGTATGTACTGTACTGACGATTGCTCGCTAACAAATCTCAAGAAGGACAAATAGGATGGATAGGTATTTAATGTTGCATTGGAGGTATACCTATCTAAATGTAGACGATTTGCTAACCTGAAGAAGGGCCATTATCCCCATTCCACCTACCTCTATTGGTATGGACCGCGCTGGCTGTGGGTACTACCTCAGACACTTCCTAGCCTGGATCAACGGTTTGCTCTCTAGTGTTACCACACTACCATGCGGTAGGTACCTACTTAAGCATAAAAATCAACAGGAGATACGGATTACAAGCTTTCCTAATTCAGGGGAACGAACCCCTCTCGGTATCTGTGCCAACCTGGTCAGTGTGCTTCCCTACTGTAGGTCTACCGCATGCAACCTACTGGACGCGTACTATACTGTACTGTATTTCTGTACGTACCCAAACCTCAATATTTGCGGTCTTGCTTCTCCTTTTTGAGCTAGCATTAGACGCTTTTGTTACACTTGAGTAGGCAAATGCTTCAAATGATTCAAATAGTTAGTTTGACATTTTGTGCTACACCACTTCTCCCCCAGCAAAACTGCACATGTTGTAACGTCTGATGCAGTTGTATACTGCCCAGTGCTCTATAGGATAACACATAGGTATGTACATAACCGAGGTAGGCACTGTTATCTCTAAGCCAGCATCATCCATCTTCGTATCCACGAAACAGCTTAGGTGTCTACCTACTATATGTATCATATGTAGTGCCCCAGTAATTGAGTTTCTAGGCAGTCGGGGCACAAATATAGGTATTCCAATTACCTAGGTAGGTAGTAAGAAGCTGTCAAAAATCACACGGGATTGTATGATAGAATAATGCTTTATGCCCAACCCATAATAATAGGATTTTCACTGCATTATGCCATGTCTAGACCCAATCATACAATGTTTCCGGCATCTTGTTATTCGTTCTGCCTTTATACCATAATAGTCGAAGAACAGGTCGCGTTCTCAATAATATAGTATGTTTCTTTTTCAATGAAATTCTTCAAGAGGAGGGCCGTTACAGGTACAGCGCTACTACGTACACTCGAAACGGACGTCTATGCCAAGAATGCCACTTTAGCAGGGCTCTACAAGGATTAGTGACGAAACAAGAAGAAGGTGGGACAGTTGACGAACAGGGCTTAACAGGGGTAAGTATAAGCCGAAACACAAACCTGGTTGAATTCTGAAACCTCATGGATGCTGACCAGACTAGGTAGTATAGTATAAGGACGGCTCTACTTACGAAGTTCAAGTACTGTAATACTGTATTTAGGGAAAGCAACTCTGCCGCGTGCTGCCCAGGGAATTCATCATCACGGCCAAACTTCATAGGAGGTACCTATGCAACCATCCCGTCACCTTGACACAGGTATTCAAAGGTACGTATGTGTTCCGGCTACACCAAATATTGGGATGAGATGTGTATTACGTAGTAATACAAGCGCTCGCTATTGTCAATTTAGGAATTTAGCTTCCTACTGCCTCCAGCCTGTATGTACTACTCAGGCAGGTATGATACCATGTGCTTCGAGAACCTAGCTAGTGTACAAAGGTCATCGCCCCCAACCTTGTCAAGGTTGACCGATATAGTGGCACCTGAGATATAACATCCTTTCCACATCATCTCTTTTCTTTTTGAAGAACGAAGATATAATAATGATAATAATAATGCCACGGAGACATGCATATCTCGTCGGCAATAATGCACCAGCTGCATTCTCCCCCGACAACAGAAGCCATCCAACGTGAAACTGCAGAGGGTAGCCGCAGTCGAACACACCTTTGGGAGTGTCCCGAGCTCATCTCACAACTACAGTTGATGACGGCATACTTGGCGCGTTACTTGGGAGCCATTGGCAATATAATTATGCGGTACGAAAAGTGTACGATAACCGGCCTGACAAGGTAATAAATAACTTGAAGTTTATTCAGACGGAGCGGCCCGGCACACCAGTGAAACATAGATTGCCAGGAGAGAGTTATTGAGCCTAATTTGCAACAACCTCTTTGATAGGTGGTGTAAGCATACAGCGGGTGGAGGTTGACCAAAGATAGGACGTGTCTGATGTTGCTTGGCAAGTTATCTTGTTGATACTTCGCCAAGAAAAGCCAGTCTTCTTCTTCTTCATATCCCGGCGAGGAGCTGAGACTGCAATGAACGCCCAGGAGATGCAAGTGCCAGGATGCGTCTGCTAGGAGCCTACGTGTGCCAACATTGCGCAAGGTACAGAGAGTTCAGCTCTCATCGAGTAAGAATCAGATAATCAAACTTTTGAGTCACAATATGACTCTCAGATATTAAATTCAACAGAACAGATCCCTATAAAACAAATGAGTGAGACTGTCGAAGAATTACATCGGCAGGGGAAACATACTAATTACAGTTCTTGTACGCTTGATCTGGGTCTGACAACAACAAAGACAGCTGAAGAAAGCAAAGGAAGCTACCAAGCCCGAAGGCTGCAGGGAAGCTATTTATATTGCAGTGTTCCCAGCTTAAGCGTGCAGTACCTTACTCACTTACACGTGTAACCCAAGCGTCACTCGCTTACCTAAGTTGGAGATTGGTATGTACTACCCGTGACCTGGTACATACATATGCATGTGGAATATCCCTGTACCTAGGTACCTAAGGTACTTGCTGTAGGTCGGCTGCCAGGTGGATCTGGGTGACGATAATCAGCCCCACCCCCGCAACAGGCAACCAAACTGAGCACAAGCAGACTACATAGCCTCTAATTGACATATTGAACAACCTCCTCCACATCAACCTCCATCGGCTGTACAATCGGTGGCAACTTGTTGACTGCACTCTCCACAAGATTAGCCTGTATTTGAGAGCCAGGACCAAGACAAATCCCAGCAAAATCTCTATTCAGGTGACCGTGTATTACTAGGTAGTAATGGCCGAACTAAACCAGCTGCCAGAGGAGCTCCAGCTTGCCGCGGCCAAGCATGTCAAGTACATCCAGAGTCTAGACACGAGAAAAGACGAGTACGAATACTGGTTGACCGAGCACTTGCGCCTGAACGGGCTCTACTGGGGACTGACTGCACTGCATCTACTCAGGCGTCCCGACGCGCTCCCCCGGGACGAGACCATTGACTTCATACTATCATGTCAACATGAAAGTGGGGGGTTTGGCGCTGCCCCGGGGCATGATGCTCACATGCTCTACACCGTTAGTGCCGTGCAGACTCTGGCCTTAGTCGACGCCTTTGACGAGCTTGAGAAACGTGGAACGGGCAAGTTGAAGGTCGCGCAATGTGAGTCAGCTATGCGTAATCCGCAGCTGTAAGGCTAATCCGCTCCTCAGACATGGCAGGACTCCAGGACCGAGAAAAGGGCACATTTGCTGGCGATGAATGGGGAGAAGAAGATACCCGGTTTCTCTACGGTGCACTGAATGCCTTATCCCTTCTTAATATGCTACACCTAGTCGACGTCGACAAGGCAGTGAATCATGTCGCTGCTTGCGCCAACTTCGACGGCGGTTACGGTGTCAACCCAGGTGATGAGTCGCACTCCGGCCAGATCTTTACTTGCGTAGCCGCGCTCACTATAGTAAAGAGGCAAGACCTGATTGATCAGGATAGGCTGGCCGGGTGGTTGAGCGAGCGACAACTTCCAAATGGTGGTCTAAACGGCCGGCCAGAGAAGCAAGAAGATGTCTGCTACAGCTGGTGGGTACTGAGCAGCCTGTCGATGATCGGCCGGACACATTGGATTGATCGAGAAAAGCTCATCAAATTCATTCTCCAATGTCAAGACACCGAAAATGGTGGCATTTCAGACAGGCCCGGTAATATGGTTGATGTCTGGCACACACTATTCGGTCTCACAGGTTTGAGTCTCTTGGGCTACCCAGGCCTGGATGACATCGACCCTGTGTACTGCCTACCAAAATCAACAGTGGAGCGTGTTATAGGGAAGTCGAGATAGTTAAATGTCATATGAGTATGGTAACCGCCACCCTTGACGTTGAATATCGATCAAGGATATAATGCACTATACGATGATCACTTCCAATCATAAGCTCTGGAATTAGTATTCAATGATTATGAGAGCTGAGCAAGCAAACGCACATAAGTAGTATGTTATTCCTTCAAGAAACATTGCACATGGTTGGTAAAGCATAACGTGAGGAACTTATATTATCAGTCTACTTTAGTCTTTCTCACAAAACATCATTTCACTACCGATGAACTAATATCCACACGCATGCAAATATGCGCCCCCTCTTAGAGTCTTGGTTTTCCAAGTCCACAGTCTCCCTAGCTCAGATGGTTGAGGGCTAAGAGACCTCCCCGTCATCACATACCAGAACATCGCGAAAGAAAAAAGCGGAACGCGTGAGTACGGCTGCCCAAGCCTTGGTTTCAGCAACAACTCGTTGCCCGGCATCATCTCAGTGTTATATTTAGAAGGCATCTTGAGATCAGCTGTAGTTTTGATGTGAGGAACATAAGACCTTTCATAGTTTTGCCTCCTAACTATATATATATATAGTTAGAGGGGCTCGTCGTTTGTATGGGTAGACAAAGACCATTGTTCTTGCGCAAAGGGCCTTCGAAAAACACGTGTTGCTTTACTTTGTCCGTACGCTTTGCTCTTTGTCTCGAGTGAGACATTGCAGTAAGTAAGTGATACAATTTATTGGTTATGCATTGGGTATTAAAGTAACAATCGGTACTATACTTCAGTAGGCAGGAGCTTGGTATATGCAACGAGTTAGGTCTAATTCTGAACAGCTCTATGTGGTTGTTCGGTCGTTGCCTCATCCATATGTTGCCAGTAGGGGGTTCAAAGCTTAGCAGCTGCCTGTTGAGTTTAACTAGCAACTCTTTAACTCCAAATCTTAGAGAATGTATGGTTCGAGTAGAATCGACCGAAAAGCCAAGGCAAGAGGTACGTTGACCTGCAGAGATCAAAACCTATCTGCGCTTAAGGTGTGTAGAATATCAACTAAAGGCTAAGGCGTTGACTGTTGTAACACTTTATCATATCTCTTCACAAGTCGAGAATGATCTTGGGTATATTAGGTAAAGGACAGCTTAGAAGAAAAAGAGGGCGCAAACAACAAGTTGGAAGATAGTAGCCTGAAAATAAGCAAGAAAAATAACAGAACAGCAAAAAGAAGTCGATAAAAAAGCAGCAACAACCCAAATCGAACTGGAGTCATAACAGTTCGCAAAAAAAGAACCCGCGGCTTAAGTCGTCGCTCAACATCCGCGGACCGGAAAACCCTTGAATGCCTATGGCCCTGCCTCTGACACAAGGAGTTTGTCCTGCCGACTACTTTACCACTGAGCCACCGAGGTGGTTTGTGGGAATGTCTGTTAAAGGAACTACCCCCTTTTAATAATTATAACCTTGCTTACCTCTACCTTGTGTACTTACCATAGGTGCTGAACATGTGATGCTAAAGGGGGTAAATCATGTTCTAAATACTTCTTACCAAAACCCCCTATCATGAACCTTCCCACTTTTCCTTCATAGCAACCTACAGTATTCTTTACATTCCTGACTCGCATTATGATCTCCAAACGGCTTTCTTGCAGATTATGATTAGTAGAAAAGGAATTGTCACTTCTCTTCCCTGTTGAACTGTGTAAGTAAAGAGGCTCTTGGTACCAGCAACATAAAGGTCACCGAAGGGAGCGCAGCGAAGCGAGGTTGGTTAGTAGCGTATGTATGTAATTCAATTGAGTGGTCTTTAAGAGATTACGTATATTATAGGTATAGGTATATTATATCATCTTGTAGATGGCAAATATGTCAACATATGTGCTCCTGAATGCAACTTATTAAAACAGCAGAAGGCAGTAAGAGCACGTTACTATGAGACATCTATACACATGCGGGGG
The DNA here is from genome assembly GCA_022495065.1 of Xylaria telfairii. Taxonomy (NCBI): domain Eukaryota; kingdom Fungi; phylum Ascomycota; class Sordariomycetes; order Xylariales; family Xylariaceae; genus Xylaria; species Xylaria telfairii. Next base: position 177,343 of record MU383898.1, read on the forward strand.
ACTTCATGATACCGTAAACTACCTAGGTAGCCTTCATGCCCACTAAATGAGACACTTAATACAGGCCTTCGACCACAGCATACCACTCGATCAAATTAAACATAAATATGTGCTTCCAATAAACGACAGGAATATGCCATTTTAACATTGAAGCAACGAAGCAAGTCCTATATTTAAACAACCCGGGTAACGCCGGCCTATTCTGCAGTAGAACTCCGTCCGTACATGCACACAAACGACAATGGAAAAGAAAGAAAAAAAACCAACACCCTCGCATCCCGTATTGCCCCCATATAACTAAACCCCTTAATCTATCAGGCTCGATCATGCAATGTCTAGCTTTTCTAGAAAGTCTGTACCATGTTCGTGACCTGCGGCCTCAGGATCCCACACTTTTTCTTCAGCGTCTTAACCGACTCGAGGAATATCTCGTCGCTATCCCACTGTCCCGCGCTCTCGACCGAAAAGATGAAGTGGTCTTTCCTCCGGCCGAGTTTGACCTTGCCCTCGAATTCCGGATGCCGTAAGACTTCCCGGCTGACCGTATCTCGCATGGGGTCCTTGACGACGGCCTTCAGCTCGCCCTCGTGGCCCTCGTACCCGCTTCCTTTCGTCTTCGCCTCTTGCCTTGTCACTTTCTCTAGGCTGATAACACCTGGAATAAAGCAGTTGGCGAATTTCTCGGCATCGGCACCCAGGACCGGTCGTAGGATCGTGATTTTCGGCATCAGCCTGTAGCTCGCCGTGGCTACAGGGGAGTATTTGGAGTGATCCCAGCCGAAGCCCTTGTGCATGTGCATCTCGATGTCGATTTCCTGGCCCGGACGCATCTTCGCAATTAGGATGTCAGGATTGACGGGGCGGATCGTGTCCTCGCCGGAGAACCACTTTGCTTGGCCACCGAGGGGCTCGAAGACTATGTCTCGCGCGTAGATGTGCGCATTGTTGTACAGCACCTTCGGGTCCGTGGCATCCTTGGGGGCGTCTTTGTTCCGCGTGCATTTTGCGGCGAGCTTCAGGCTCACCGTGTTGGTGTCAAAGGTGGTCGCGTAGGCATCCTCTTCCGGACCGGGCTTGCGCCAGAACCCCATATACTCGCGCAACCCCTTCTTGCCGCCGGTGAAGGGGATGAGGCCCAGCCTGTGGGCGAGGACTTCATCTTGGATGACAGAGGTGTTGTTGTTAACAAAGACGGTCTCGATGGCGAGGCTGGGAATCTCGGCGATCATGATCCGGCGGAAGGCATTGGCGACGGAGGCGTCGATGCCGATGAGGGAGAATTGGGCCTCGAACTGGTCGTTCTGGTGGAACTGGATCTTGAAGCTGCGGCGGAAATCCTCCTTGTCCCAGGCATGTTCCTCGTTCGCATAGTTGTCGGGATACGCGTCCGAGACGGTGTTCGTGACTGTTTCTTTGTTGATACCGATAGTCTAGGGAAACAATTAGTTCTTTCTACATGTGGTAAGGGAGCAACGCGAGCATCATACATTTCGCTGTTCGAGCTCCGCCGCACTCGGCGCCCGTCGTCCCGAAGAAGGCGCCATGATGTTCTAGTAACCGTGACTGTAAATGTAGGGGTAGGTAGTTTGTATGGTGGGGTGAATTGAAGGTTGCTACAGGAAAAAAAGTTGAAGGAACTGGTTATCGATAAGGCTGTGATCTCCATTTCGTCAATTGATTCTTTGACGTGCACCCCCGCGGGTTGATCGATCTACCCCACTAGCTCCACGGCGGATATGCATTTACCCTTGTGAAGCTTCATGATCTGGGATGACGGGTTACAACTTCACTCAGTGGCAGCCCAGAACGTTGTTCTGTAAATACAATCTACATTCGTATTATTCGTCCCGCTCGCACCATCAGTGTCTCGTGAGATTCTCGCGGATAGTCACTACTACCTGATACTTGTACACAGCTAGAATACAATAGTAGGGGTAATATACATAGAATTACACTTAACGAGTCGGTCAGAATAGCTTAATGCCATTACCAGCAGCTTGCTTCATAAAGAACCCCTTGAGAGGTCCCATGGCATTGACGGCGCTCAAGCCCCACGATCGTAGGGGAACAAGAGGTCCGCTCTCAACCGAGTATAGCTTATGTAGTTTATCGACCACGCCGAGCAACACATGGTTTGCGATGTATCGCTCCGAGTTGTATGGTTCTAGAGACATGCGCGTGCCAATATCCTGGCCGTGTGAGACGGCATAGTCGATAGTCTTGGCCAAGCTCTCGACGTCGCCCTGTCCTTGGTTGAGGCCCTGGCCAGCGAGCGGGTGCGTAGTGTGTGCGGCGTCGCCCACCAGCGCTACGCGCTCGCCGATATAGGTGTCCGCGTGGCGCAACTTCAGGGGGAAGGACGCGATCGTGCCATCTTGTACGCCGAAGACCTTCTGCGGCACGGCTCGGGCGTCGAAGCGTGTGTGCTGCAGCCTCCATGACAGCTCGTCCTCGTGTCCCGAGCTCATCGTGTGCATAAACTGTAGATCCACTGGGCTGAGACGGAAGGCTGCATTAACGAGGGCGATGAAGTCTTTGGTGGGCAGGCTCTTCAGCAGCGAGGTGTTCGCGGGCGTCGTGGACCATACCAACGTAGAATAGTTCCCTGGGAGGGGGAGCATGGCAACTGGCCCCGTGGGAAGAAACCTCTGGTAGGCGATCTTAGTCTCCTCTCCGCCCCAGCCATTGCCTTCCAATTCCAACGTCGCAACGACACCGTGACGCCCGTAATCCCAGCCCTTGCTGTCGATGCCGGCGAAGGCTCTGACCGGGCTGTTAGCGCCGTCCGCGCCAACGAGCAGCCGCGCTGCGAGTTGTCTCCCTTCCCCAAGATGAACGATTGGCCATTCTCGGAAATCCAGCTCTTCCGTCTCCTCGCCTAGTGTGATATTCTCGACGCGAGCACTATCGAAGATGGTGATACCGCCGAGCTCGTCGATGCGCTTGAGGAGACCCGACGTAAGGTTCAGGTTTTCAATCATATACGCGATAGTCCTTCTGTCCGGGGCTGACCCAGGCGTCCAATCGAATTCGATGCGCGCATCCGACACGCCGTCCCAAACTTGCATCTCCTGATACGGCTGGACCCGATCTCGTCGTACATGACTCCATGCGCCGATCTTGTCGAGGAAATTGGCCGAGGATGGTGTGAGGGAGCTGCAGCGGTTCGAGAAGCGATCCAAAGGCAGCGTCCAAGATCGTAATTTGCCTAGGTCCTGGGCTTCGACGAGCGCTACTCGTAGGCTAGCTGTGGTGGGATTCGCCTCTGTAGATACCGTCTTTAGCATCGAGTCTTCAAACTCACCGTCCCAGGGACGTACTCAGCGCAGCGAGAAGACTCAGGCCAGCCGGCCCGCCACCAACACAGACAACATCGTAGATGTCAGGTTGCGATGTGCTGGCATAGGATCTAATCGATTGTTGTCTAAATTTCCGAGTGCAGCTTCTACATATCCCCGGCGTCGACTGCCGCAGATGTCGACTTGTAAGCCTGAGCGCTTCCATATTTGCTTTCCCAGCACCACAGCGAGGTGCTGGTTGATGGTGGGACAATGTTTGGGAGAATGGGGATACCCATGCCAAGACTCCGAGAGATCTAGACCGGGGTACGGAGTAGTTGTTGGTCTTTTTTTGGACCGAAGTTTACCCATTCTTTGCATGGTACTTAATAGGTGTTTAACGCATGAGAAGAGGTCAATTCTATATATATTCTTGCTGTTTGTATGAAGGTCCTCACGATCCAAGTTTTAGTTACGCTTGAATGTGAAACGGAGCGTGCGATTAATTCATCAACCCTACACACCTGCTAATACGTGCAGCGGACCCCCAGTTCCTCTTCTGCAAGTAGTATACGGAGACAGCAGGCGTCGTAAGAACAACTAACATGGACCAACTTATAACGAATCGCCGATATATCAGATACAAATTGGGCGAGGGACCTTCTCTATCTTCCCCTTCTGACTCACACCTTAGCCTGGATACTCGTATGTTGCCAATTACCGTCAAGTATGAGAGGGACTCGAAACCGCCGATGCGAATTCTTCATTACCGGGTTCGGCAGCCTTGTCAGTTGACGGTCCTGTGGCACTGGACTGAATAGAACCCTCACCTCCTTGCGAGATCCCACCGTCAATGCCAGGGTCTGCCACTTCATTTCCGTCAGGCCCATGCCCCCGGTTCGCCTCCCAGCTTTTGAGATCGTCCTCGGCATCGTTGAGGACTTGTCGAGCGGCGCCGCCGTGTTCGTACACCCTACGCGCATCGCCTGGTGTTATCGGAGAGTCGTCCAGAAGGGAGAGTAGACGCTGCCCGTGCTTTGCGAGAATGATTTGCTTCTCGGCGCGCTCGATAACGGCTGCAAACTCGGTATCGTAGGCTTCCTTTAGCTTCTTGCGGGTCTACTCCGCCATCCGAGAATTCAGTATATTCGTGTTTTACTAAACTGTAGTGTTGTTAAAAAAAGGGAAAGAAACATACAATGTTCGTCAACTGTGCCTCGGCAACCAAATTCTCGGCTTCTGCCCTCACTAGCTCCTGCTCAAGAATAACGAGTTTCGTGCTCTGGGGTTCCTTGAACTTGAGTTTCTGGATCTCATCGGCGATCTTTCCTTTATTATCACGGCTTGGTTGCACGCTCTTTTCGGTGTTGCGGATCGTTTTGAGGACGCCGCGGGCATCGTCGAGGTTATGGGCGTAGCTGTCCTCTTGCGCCCCCAACTCGCTGAGGATGACGCCGATTTTGTCGCTGATATCGGACACGGCGTCATCCTGCGTCTGCTCGCCCCATTCCGACAGCTCTCGGGCAATCGTGTCGCGTTCCTTCCCCGCGGCCTCGTGGGCCGAGATAAGGTTGTTGGCCGACTTGATCAAGCGATATAGTCGGCGGGAAAGCTCGGGCTGGATGGATCCACGAAGCGATGCAAATGAGAAGCCTTTCCGATGCGTAGGCGAAGACGAATTACTACTGGCCTTGCCGGAACGGATGGATAGTGACCGATTCCTGGCATGGCAGTTAGCCAAGATCGGTCACCACTTGAGATGATTTATAGAGAGCCTCAGGATAGTACAGGTAAGTCGAGTCCGGCGAATTCCAGCTGCTCGACTTTGGCTGCGGCGTGAGAGGAGCCAGAGGCGACCGCGGCAGTTTTCTTTCGAGCTCTGCCACTCCTTTGGAACTACTCTTGAAGAAGAAATCCATTCTGGTGACCTACATATTGCGCCTCGAATCTTATGATGTCCAGCCAAATCTTGGGAGCGTTTGCTGAAATAGAACTGTTGACGTATCAGTTGACTGTCTCCTTCCCTGGCTCCAATGCCATTGTGTAACAGGATGTGGTAAATGGCAGGCATTCCCCATGCAATCCGCGTGGAAGCATCGATGGTCACTTTCAACTTACAACTCCGAGTCGGTGGAGATTTGCGTGTTGTACCCGGGGGTAAGGGAACACCAGGTCTCACTCAACTGTGGATCAAATACTTGTGCCAACAATGTTTAATATAAACTATATTCAAGTCCTACCTGGATGGTATCTTCAAGAGCGGACATGGGTGTCAAGACTCCAATGAGCCTTCGAGTTCTTCAAGGATTTACGTCATGGCCGATTATACTATTTCCAAGCGCGTAACTCACGGGGGACAAAGGGCACTAGGTTAGGTGGTAGTCAAAGACGCAAGCCGGAAGAAAGTGCATATGCTATTACTTGGGTAGGTAGATACATGTAGGTATAGGTATTGATGTCATGGTCTCAGTAGATAAAATTGATTCATGGCACAGACCAAAAACCATTGACCCCTACCATAACCCCACCTGCCATGTACGTACAGTACTTAAATAGACAAGAACTCCAATTGGAACCCCACGATCTATCTAACTTAGATCGTTATCTGCATGACGACAATGCGCCCCATCCATTCAGAACCGTCCCCATCCGATGGACACCCTATTAAATCTTGACAATATTCAGTTGTGATAAACCAATCGTGACAGAGCTAATTGTAATGTAATCAAAAGAGAATAGGCTGAAGCCGTAAACCACTCCAAAATAGGGTTGTGAACGAGAGGGAGAGGACTTCTTGTGGTTGTCCATAGGTAGATCGTTGTCCAGCGGGATCGGCGATGACGTAAGAGGCTAGAGCTAAGTCGAGGGCACACTCAGTAGGTACCTAACCTACATATGTAGTGCTTCAGAAATCTTGGTTCGTATTGTCGCCGCTGTGTCAATCCTCGTCCGGGGTTTCGCGAAATGTTGCATTGGGCCGATTGCTTTTTTTGTCCTACGGTAGGATTCAACGATACCGTGCTAGACTGGTTCGCTCGTAGACAACGGGCCCGGTGTGTCGATGGCTGCTCGTGCTCCTTTGCGGGTAATTGATATGCAACGGGGTAGAAGCTCGCGGTTGGTGGTGGTGGTGATGGTGATGGTGATGCCCATGATGCCCATGGTGGGCATGATGCTGGCGTACCGGAATGTATTCCTCGTGGTAGTAGTACTTGCGGGAGGGGGTTGAGCCGAAACACATGTTGGCTTCTGGTGTAATGGTAGTAGGATACCGGTAGTTGTGATGAGGTATGGTATAGTAAGCTCCTGTTGCCCTATTGAGCAGTGTTGCGGTTGGATATGTTGCGTAGTTTAGTTTCAAGGAGCAAAATAAACTCGTGTTATTAGCGACGAAGTAGCTGAGTGTCTAATAAAAACGACAAACAGAGCCACGCATGCGAGAATAAGGATAAATCGGTTCTAAAATGCATGAATGCGAAGGGGCGGAAGCCCAGACTATTATACCTACAGTACCTAAAATGTAATCCTGTCTAGAGCCGCAGGTCGGCTGACGGCTGATCGAGGAAGATAATGCGCATTGCATACAGTAGCAAGGAAGTGTGGGAGCTGACTTAAGGGACCCTTGCAACCTGAACGTGGACCCTTCGCTTCAAGCCGAGCTCGATGGACATCATTCTACAGGAAGGTTAAGTGCTTGGAAGTCGTCACCGAGATTGGCGAGCTGAGCCAAGTCGAACGAACAAACGAATGACTCCGCCCCCATTATTTGATCCCGCTGACCTGGATCGCGCTTACTTGTGTGCACTATTACTTGAAACGAGGCGCGATCTGACCAAAGGACTCGGGTGTGTAAAACATTATCACACAATACGGAGTAAAGCGCTATCATTTAGATAGACAGACTACAGTAGGTAACAGGGGTGTGCCTTGTGGCGAGTTTTTTTTACCGTAGCCTTACTGACAACGTCATTCACCTGCTTGTCAACCCCATTCTCCAAGGCAGAAATCTAGTGTATTATGCTTGCCGATCCGGTGATAGGTGGCCTCAAACATTTCTACTAGGTACTGTCTGTTAACCTACATGCATACTGCATGCGGCTATAACGTCGATCCGCTATTGGATATAAGTAAGCGGTAAAAGTAAATGGAATGCAAGTTTCCATCACTGGAACAGACGACACGACAAGACGCAAAGTTTATATTGCGAGAGTGTGGTGTTACTCGGTATTTTCCACAAAAGTCGGTATTACGATATACATAACTTAGGTAGGTTAGCTCATAGGCGACACGACAATCATTTGACCTTTTCTCTCTTTATTCAGCACTCTTTTGTTAGTATTGTGCCTTGCTTTATGTTGCGATACCTGAGTTTCATGCCCTTTTTTATATTCCTACAAAAACGTCTAGAAATTTCCGCTTTTCCACTACAACAGATCTGGTATCATCATTTTGTTGAGAAGCTTACATCCAACTTTGAGAGCAGCCACATGCCCACAAACACCGTCATGGTGCTCGTAAAGATAACGAACGGCTTGCGGAGAGCGGCCGCGGTCGAGTACTCATATGACACAATCAGTTCGCGGTCTCGTAATTCGTCTATTAGGTTTCGCGCCTTGATCGTAAGAACAGTCCGGCCGACAGTGTCCAAATACGTCCTTACAATTTCGACACTATGCTCAGTAATTGATGATTCAGGGGCTGTGGTGTAGAATTTGACGGCCCTATATACTTGTTAGCAGCCAGCATGAAGCTCAGCTAGTTTTTCACTTACTCTGCACCCTCTGGCAGAACGACGCGGACGTCGACGTGCTCGTACTCAATGCCCTCTGCCTGCTTAGGGCCTTCGATGAGGGGGATTTTTAGTAAGAATTTGCCGCCCGACTTCTTCAGATAGTTGTTTGAATCGGCGTTCCAACCAACTGTGAATGGGTATTTCCAGCCGCCAAAGATGGGGTACCGGGGTTTGAGTTCGAGAATAGCCTCTCGCTTCGTGGCACGGAAGTGGGATGTTGATACGTTACCAATAACATCAGTGAAGTAGGCATCTTTGCTTCCAGCTCCAAGAACGAACTTCATCTCTTTTAGAGCGAAGGTCTGGGGGCTGAAGTACTGGGACTGGGCCCATTTGACTCGACTGAACTGAGAGGAGAGGTTCGCGCCGTAATGGAAAAGCGTGTATCGCTCCTCAAAGGCAATATTACCTCCCCAATGGCTAACTTCCACGTCGCGGTCAAGCTGCGACACGTGGGTGACGGGCTTGTTAAACTCGTATCGCACAGTGGCAGGCGAGCTTGCGCCGGCTGGAACCTCGGAAAAGGGCCCATAGGTAAGCTTTGATCCTTGCTTTACGGGAAATTCTTTCGTTTCCCCATTTCCGGCAATCTTGGTGTAGTCTGGGGCGTCGGATGAGGGCAGCTTCACTTCGGTCTTCTGCTTCAACGTAGGGTATGCCGATTGGCAGTAGGCGGAGAAGGCATATGTTAGGTACTGCTTGTCCGTTTGCTCGACGAGCGCCGGCAATGGCTTCAGGGCATTCAAATAGTAGAAAGAGATGCCGAGGGTCTGTTGACTGTTGGACGAGAGAGGCGCCGGCAATTTGATGCGGTAGAATTGTGTGTCACTGTCAAATGAGCTGTCAGTGGGAGCTCTGATGTAATAGAACACAACTTGTGAGGCCCGACGTACCTTGACGGATCGAACTCGACTGCATCTACAGTGAAGCCGACAATGTCGGAGTTCTTCCTATCCTTCACCTCGAAGCCGCCAATCTTCTCCATCTGCGCGCTTGTGAAAGGCAGAAAGTATTCATCTTGGGGGTCCGGAGAGGCGTTCTCAATCACGACGTTTATGGACTCTTTTGCGTAGTTCTTCTCCAGCGAGATGATGTGGACTAGATTGGCATTCTTGAAGACTTGTGGTGGTTTGAACGTGGAGGAGAGGACAATCTTGGACGAGGCTGATCCAGCAGCAGTGGTATCGGCGCAGGCTGTGGAAAGTAGGGAAAGACACGCAACCGCAATGCCAGTGAACTTCATGGTGAAGAGGTACCGAATGGGGCGCTCATCAATTGAGCAGCTCCGCAATAGCGCACGGTATCCGGTATGGAGGAAAGAGAAAGAGGAAAAAGAAGAACCTGGGCAACTGGGTATATGCGACAGTCCTCTCACGTTTGGTTGGTGATGTTGTCTTGGCCCTTTGGGGAGAGCTAGTGTACACCTCTCTGAAAGTTACAGCTTACGTTGCTTGAATGCGCCCGAGACAAGACCAGTGGGTCGGCGACTCCAATCAGCGGTTATAGCCAGTACAACTTACGTACTTAGCAAAGGGACCTGGGTAGGTTTCTACCTACCGGTGGGTTGATGTACACAATAGCCCTCGGAGCTAAGGAAAGAATTGATCCGATGAGGAGCCCGTGCTCAGGGAGATTCAGATCAGGATGCAGGGTTGGGAAAGATGCGCTAGACCGTATACGGTTAGAAACGCAAACCCCACACTAATATGCGCAGGCCTGTCCCTCCCACCAAATGTTAATCGCTGTCAAGCCTGGTGATTGGTACCATCTTATGCTGTCAACCACCAAGGTTCGGCTCGCCGCAGAGCAGTTCGTCCAGGGATCTTCCTAACCTAGTCGCTCATCCCATCTCGCCAGTCCCCGGATTGAAACGAAACGAAACGGAACGGAACGGAACACGCGGATTTTACCAACAAGGCACTACAATGTCCAACTCGGAAAGTGAGCCACTCTCCAAAACCCGCAGGTTCAAGTCATTCTTGTAAGGGCTAAAAGCTTGGCTGTCTTCTGATGAGCCAAAAGAGTCTAACAGTTTCGCGCAGAAAAGCGGGGCTTTCCAAGGGACTCTCGAAGGGCAAAGAGGAAATTGTGAAGGGAAAGCTTCAGGTTGAACATGCCCTAGGACTGTGAGCAACTCTTTTCTTTGTGACCGCTAATATCTCTTGACACGGCATGTTAAATCCTTCCAAAAGGGGCCACCAGCCCAACGTAGTTCCGCCGGGTGAGCCGGGAGTTATGGAGAGTCGTGCCGTAGCTATCGGGTGGCATCCGGTTCCTGGCGGAGGATGGCTAGCAGAGACGGCGCTTGGCCAGCTTGTCTCCAAGAAAATTAATAACTATCCTGATCCCACTCAGCATTGGGCTATACTTGTGGGCGATTATTGTCATCAACTTTGGATGGTTTGTTACGCCCACGATGTGTCTGGTGAGCTGTGGCTACTGCTTACAATCTACAGGATGAAAATCTTGATATCATCTACATAAATGATACACAGGCGAATCATGAGTGGACCACCTACAAAGTCGGCAGGACTAGACTCAATGACGAGGCCTTGAGGCAAGCTGGTGAGACTACAATCTACTAGAACTTCCCTCGTAAGGTAATGAAGATCTGACACAAGCTCGTTGACACTCAGGCGAGATGGTGATTTACAATATGAGAGAAAGACAGAAAGGCTATAATCTCATCACCAACAACTGCCAGAACTTTGCGTTGAACATGCTAGATGCCATACAGATCGGCAGACAAAGAGATTTCGGGACAGCCTTAGCTATCTTTCAAAGGGCGACCGGCAAGGGTCGCATCACCGACTTGTTTCTTGCAGAGCTCCCTGAGACTGAGGAACAGGACGAAAAGTCTCCCGACCAAGTAGTCCAACATGCTTCACAGGTCATGGACGAGAAAACCACGAAGCTCGACACTCACCAGTCGCTCAATTAACTGCTATGAAGATCACAAATCGGACCAGATTGGCAGGGGCTACACGTAAGGACTGTTGGACGTGACTCTTCCTCTCGGAAGTAAGTCGAAACATATTCTAGGAAGTATACTATTCCCTTCGTGGTTCCTATCATTAGACCCGGTTGTCATTGCAGTCTCGACAGCATTCAGGGCATTCGATGCATATTCGGCGGAACTGAACAGAATATCGCGAATACCCTACCGATATACTTCAGTTATCTTATCGAATAGAATAAGTGACACAGGAATTTAGTTCTTGTCAAATTTAGTGGGGAGGCGTGGATAGGCTGACAGCTAGGTGTTGTCTTTTGTTGGCGATATAATGCTGCTGCTTAGAGCGAGATAGGTCAAATTATAACGCATGTGCTCTACCTAGCTGCCAAAATTCGGCAATGAACCATGGTTTTGAATCCGATTATTGCTCCTGAGTGCAACCACCTCTCATGCGAAATGCACCCAGAAATGGTAGTTATACGGTACTACTACGGTCTTTTCTGCGGCTAGAACTCGCCGTACCTACTTGGCACTTGCATTGCACGAGCTCCCTAGATGTGCTGTTGCGAGGAAATAAGTATAACTTTGCTAGAGGTCATGAATAAATGAATTCGTGCGGGAATGTGTGTTGCCTCGTTTCTATACTCTCTTGTATCTGTAATTTATCTCCCAATGTGGCGCTGCGCTGTTGTTCACATGCCGAGTTAAGGGCGGTGTTCTACGTCTGTACTTACAGCTTAGATGCGGTCAGGCTTGGGTGATAATATAGTATAAGTTAATCAAATCTCCTGTTCTGTAGACGGCTTAGTTCCCTAGAGAAATGATAATAGATAGGGAGTACTGTACACCGCTATTCAGTAAATTTCCGACTTTTGCTCCTTGCCCACTTGAGTTGTGTTGATAGGTTTGACCATTGGTACTATATGATGCTGCTTTTAGCCTGACCCTGACCTGACCTGAACTGCTTTTGCACAAGCTAACATGAATAAACCTGCATAATATCCAATACATACCCACCTAGGAACTGTTACCGTTTGTTCTTTTTGTTGTTGTAATGGCGAAACGAATTAACTATCAGCGCCAGGGTCATAGTTGGGGCACTGTTTATTATGTGACATTTTCTGTGTAATGGTCATATTTGGGAGTCCAGAACAGTGGGTTATAAAAGGGATGGAGTAATTGACATGGCAGGCACACCGTCCGTTGCACCTTTCCACCGCACCTTCTTAATTTTGTGAGATTTTCTGATAACAAATCCATCACAACAACACAAGCGGTTATCCTCCGTGGCGCAATTGGCTAGCGCGTTCGACTGTTATGAAACAGATTATCGAGAGGTTGACAGTTCAAGCCTGTCCGGGGGAGTTGTTGTCTTTTTCTAAATATTTCCTTTTTATAGTCCTTTGTGTAAGACTTGCCAGGTGCTTGCCCCGCTGGGACAAGGGTCAAAAGGCTAGTTAGTTACCTAATACAGTAAGTAAACTTTATAGGTTCACTGGACCTTATCTATTGTCTGTTTGTTTACGGAGTAAATATAGATAATAGGTCCGCTGTAATCTGTACTCCACTAGTACTGCACCGGGAAATTAATATGCCAAAAAGTTTAAGTAAGCCTTTCCGGGTAAGCTTTATATTTTGCTCTAGTTTCCCACTTGTTAAGGCCTTGCATTGTTCTTAATTTATAATAACTATTGTGTTACCTTTTTAAGCAACTGCCTGTAATACCGTCTCTACCCTTTATACAATTCAGGCTTGTCAGAGTTCCAAGGTTTGCATGAAGAAAGCCTTGTTCATTAACAGCACTACTATCTCCATCTCTTGGTAGTATATACTATTTATCCCCCACATAAGAGACTTTGGATCACAAGACTTGATCACACAAATACAGGCCTGCTGGATCGAGGCCGCTCCGAGTTATAGGGGAGTTGGAATTTGTATCTAATATCAAAATTACATTGGATGCAATAGAGAAAATTTCCTACCGTTGGGATCGCAATCCGTTCGACTGCAACTGCAGCGCCAAAATCGTGGGATTCTACTGTACGCAACTTGCGATCTCGCAATGTGACATAACACCCATCAATACCTAAGTAACACACGCTTGTACTCTCGCAGACGTGTCATCCTAGCCCATCAGCAGCCTGACATTGCGGATGCGCTGGCTTCAGTCATTCCGGAGCTAGGGATTATACCTTAGTAGTACATTTGCCGCCGCCGCCTGTTCTAGTAGGTGACCGCGCCACTGAGTTTCCCTTTCCTCGAGTGAACCTCGACATATATCGCTGATATCCATCACCGCTCAAATTGAATTGTAGCCCTCAGGCGTTACGAGAGAATATTTCCTGTAGGAAAGAAACCAGACGGCAAGGTACCAGAGCCGGCAAGGTGTGTAGGTGTTGAAGGCGATCCAAGGAGATGCATGAGATTACTTGCATTGTGGCTGATCGTACAGCATGACCGACTAGCCAGTATGTTGACTAGCCTGAGACCCCGGAGACTATAGAAAAAATATGAACTCGGTGACCTCTTTCTTGTGTGGTGAGGCAATCTATCACTCTTCTAGCGAAATCGTCTCAGGTGATGGACTTGTGGTTAGAGGGAACTTGTGTTTAAGAGAAGCCAGACAAACATTGCCCGTTGGGAACAACAACATCAAGATTAAGAACGTCAAAAAACATAACTACCTACCTAACCTATATAAAAGAGGAGCAAATAGTGACACATAAAGCAAAGACTCTGGGAAAAGCTTAAACTTTCAACTCCTGATTAACAGTCAGACGGGGCCATCGAGGATAAGCGTTCGATTTTCGTTCTGGAGGTTCTTGTATAGGACTCTCTCTGCATATTCACGAGTTTCTGCCTCGTTCCTTACCACTACAATAAGTCAGTAAAAGGGGACCTTTGCGCCAAGTAAGTATTTAATGCCATTCATTGCTTCGAGGATTTTTCTGGGATCCTATAGGTATATAACATTATCTACCTGTATAGGACCTATGCACTACCTATGTAAGTTATGCATGGACATTAACCCTCAGTCACCTCTACATAGTACATAGGCCTAATACCACAAATCGGAACGTTGAACTTGGTGAACGTGAGCAAAAGCGGCGAGCGCGCTAAGCCTAACTAGCCGTACACCACGAAAGTGGTTAAGCACAGAGCTGTTTTAAGCGTAACGTAATTGGGATTTTTCTGTGGACCACATGATGACAGCAAGCCAATTCAGCTTGGCCTGTACCTGTCTGGTCTCTGGAGGGGTACTGAACTAAGATGTGATGACAGCTTCTGCCCCTCAGCCCCTCACCCAGCCCCAGAGCTCTGTCATATTTGTAGTGTCCGCAAAGCCAGCTCTTCGGTTTTGCACAAGGGAGGTAAAGGTTGGTTAGGTATTTATACCTATCGTTACAGCACCAGCCAAATTGCTGAGTAAGGGCCACTTTAGCTTACTTACTAGCTACCTAGAGGTATCTAGTCAAACCTCTCTCTCAAACTGCTATCTATTGCCAACATCTCCATCTCCCTCACCGACCTAATCTACTCGAGTCGCTCCAAATTCTCGCTGATTCGAGCCTCAAACTACAGTTTGCAGCTCGTGTGATTTGAAGCCACGGTAGAAAATCAATCTACGTCAATCAATATAGCCACCCCTAGTGCCAAGTGTTTCCAGAATGGTTGGGGTAGGACCGCGAAAGCCGCCATCGCGCAAGGGTATGTATTTCTCCGATTTTTGGTTTTATTCAATTTGGTCGTAATCCGTGCACAAAGCTCTGACGTGAGGTCACACACATTCAATTGTTTGCCATTCGTCTTACTCCTTCGGTTCATTGAAGGTGCGGCCTTTGGACTGCACATGACAAGCACTGAAAACAAACCTACCATGCTTCCTTCCCACCACTATATTAGTTGGGCATATTTTCTTTGCCCACAATGTTGTGTAGTGAACGACTTTTCTCGTCGCTTCTTCACTTAACATAAGCCTTGCTTCTTATCAAATGGCCTCCTAAATCCTCACACCTAATCTGCCACATGAAGCGTTCCCCATCTGCTCATGCCCTACCCATACCCATCTGTACCTTGTTCACTTTGCGAGTACAACAAGCTACTTGGATACCTACTATTGATTCACTTATATCATACACTACAATTTTATATCCTCACGTACTTTGTTTGGCTTCAACATACGCCTATTAGCCAGACCGGCTTGACTTTATCATGGAGTGCAGGCAGCAGGGGACGGAAACTAGGGGTATACACACCTATCATCACCGCTATTTTGTTGATGCATCAAATTCCTTAAGCAGCCTCTCTTATACTGGCACTTTTCAAGATCTAACAACTACTGACAATCAAATTCCACAGGCTCTATGGCCGATTTGCCTAAGGATCTTTTGGCGGAGATCAAGAACCTGGAGGAAGCCTTTACTGTTGACACAGCTAAGCTTAAGGCGATTACGAAGCATTTCGTGTCTGAGCTTGAGAAAGGTATGTGATATCTCAGGGCAGCTGGTTGAAGGTAACTAACGAATATAGGTCTGAGTGTGGAGGGAGGCAGTATTGTAGGTCTTGTCGAGATAAGCACCAAGTCCGGCGGAAAACTAATCAAAGGTCATTAGCCCATGAATCCGACTTGGGTTATGGACTTCCCAGATGGACACGAAACTGGCACATACTTGGCTCTGGACATGGGTGGTACCAATTTGCGCGTTTGCGAGATCACCTTAACTAAGAACAAGTCCGAGTTCGACATCATTCAGTCAAAATACCGCATGCCAGAGGAACTAAAGACGGGCGACTCAGAAGAGCTCTGGGAGTATATAGCCGACTGTTTGCAGCAGTTTGTCGAGGCGCAGCAGGCCGAACGAGGGCCTGTCGTGGGGAAGATCCCTCTTGGTTTTACATTCTCATATCCTGCGACACAGAACTATATCGATGAAGGTATCCTTCAACGATGGACTAAAGGGTTCGACATCGACGGTGTGGAGGGTCAGAATGTCGTGCCCATGCTGGAAGCTGCGCTGGCACGACGGGTAAGTTCACGTCTGCCGGTATCATGCTCAAACCCTAACATGTGTAACAGGGTGTGCCAATCGTCGTTTCCGCGTTGATCAATGACACCACGGGTACACTTATTGCTTCGGCCTACACCGACCCGAAGATGAAGATCGGGTGCATTTTTGGAACTGGGTGTAACGCTGCATACATGGAGCATTGTGGTTCTATTCCCAAGCTGGCGCACATGAACCTGCCAGCAGATATGCCTATGGCCATCAACTGCGAATGGGGAGCCTTTGACAACGAGCACAAGATACTACCTCGTACGAAGTACGACGTAATTATTGACAAGGAATCCCCGCGACCAGGTCAGCAAGCTTTCGAAAAGTGCATTGCGGGGTTATATCTGGGCGAGATTTTCCGTTTGATCTTGGTGGACCTACACGACAATAAGGATGTTCACATTTTCGAGGGTCAGGATATTCAGCATTTGCGCAAGCCGTACACGCTGGATTCGTCCTTCCTATCCGCAATTGAAGAGTTGGTCTATTCCCACATGCCCATTGGCAAGCTACGGTTTTGCTGACGATCTCTAGCGACCCTTTTGAGAACTTGCAAGAGACTGCGGACTTATTTAAAGAGAAGCTCTCTTTGTCTTGCACTCGGCCTGAGCGCGAACTTATTCGTCGAGCGGCTGAGTTGATCGGCACTCGTGCTGCTCGCCTCTCTGCCTGCGGCGTTGCTGCTATTTGTACCAAGAAGAACCTTCAGCCGTGTCACGTAGGCGCCGACGGTTCTGTCTTCAACAAGTATCCCCACTTCAAAGCCCGAGGCGCTCAGGCTCTACGGGAAATTCTAGATTGGCCAGCTAAGTCTAACCCGAAGGATGAGGATCCGGTAGAGATCCTTGCTGCCGAAGACGGTAGCGGTGTCGGTGCCGCGTTGATTGCTGCCTTGACGCTCAAGAGATTCGCCAAGGGCAACGTCGCTGGTATCCTTCACCCAGAGAATTTTAAGTAAATGGGTGTAGTACGTCGTGTATAAAGCCACTAGGGGGTGATGTGTCCACTAGGACTGATTAACATAGAGATGGCAGTCTTGGCACGGCACACGAATATACGATCAATGTGTATAGTTCTGTCATCAACTTTGAGTGCGTTTATTTTTAACCCATTAGAGTGATGATAGGAAGCCGGTATTCTAACCCTCGTTAGCATTGAAGAAGTAGAGCCCGCCGAGCAAGACTTACTGTCTAAGGTCCAATACCGCCGCTTAACACCTTGCCATTCACCTTTTCCTTCCTCTCCTAGCCCTTCCATGTCCACATCTAATTCATTCCATTCAATGTCTAGGCCGGCGTCGGTCAAATGCATCTCGACAACCTTCGTGTATACATCATAGCAGACCTTACGATCGGCACCTAGGCCATTGAAAAAACCAAAGATGCCGCCTTCGTCAAGTAGTGCTGGAACATATTCAGTGAAGAACATGCGCAACTGCCCGTAATCTTCACCAAAGGTATCAAAATAAATAGCGTCGTATAGCTCGCCTTGCTCTAATAATTTGGGTACGACCTCCTGCCATTTACCCGCATGAATTTTGTAGGCGCCCTCAGCGGAACCGCTGCTCTCCCAGTCCTTGCCAAACTTGCAGGCGGAGCTGGTCTCGACGTGCTTCAAGACTTCGGGGTGTGCTTCAATTATGTGATGCCGAGATGGCTGTGTGTCGCGGAACATTGTATCTATTATACCCATCCCGAATCCAACATTCAGTATGCGCTTCCCAGCTAATAAACCTGGGAGTAGGGCATCGACCGACGCCCGCATAATCGACGTCTCCCAGGCCATCATCACGCCATTTTGCTCGTCATCGACGAGCTTGCCGTCGGTGTACGTCAGGTTTGCACGTAGATACGCCGCACTCGTCACTGTGGCTTCGGCTTGTGGGGGGGAGAATGCGCGATCCGGGTCCGACTCGAGGATGATGTCTTCGGGGGCATCGCTTTGGTCCTCGGTGCCCTCCGCAGCTGGGCCTCCGTTCTCGTCCTCCTCGTCCTCCTCGTCCTCGTCTTCGACGTCCGACTCGAGCGCCTCGTATCCGTCCAGCAGCCCGAATAGCAGCTCAGCGCGCATCCCGGCCCCAACGCACAGATTGTACAGCTCGTCCTGCCCTAGCCGTGCCGCGACGCAGCCCGGCGTCTCGTTGTTGCTGTCGACGTCGTTCCAGATCGCGCCGCTCAGGAATAGCCCCTGCACCACCGCCTTGGCTGCCTCGACGTCGACAGTGGCGGGTTGCTTCGCGCTCGCCTCGCCATTTCCCGGTGTTGATGTGCCACATGATCGGATGGCCGCGTGCAGGGGGGTTTCGCCCGTTGTCGGCTCTTGAACACTGGCGCGGCCGGGGACGGAGAGGAGAGGCTTGAGACTTGCTAAGTCGTGGTTCCAGGCATGATGAAGTATTTCCGATATCGAGGTGGGACACGAGGCCGGTATACGAGTCTCAAGCTTGTCGTCCGGCATAGCGGTATTATTGTTTTCGGGTAGTTTGGTTCTTCGTGAAATTTGGCATCAATCTGAATTCGCAGAGATTCGACTTGAGATACTGGGTTTCGCGGGGCACTACGCGGGGCCAAAAAAAAAGTTCCGGGCCATGTCCAGGGTAGCTCCTCTGAGATCAGGGGATGCTGCGCTAGCTCAGACTTACCTTTCTTGGTAAGTCGGTAGTTTTCAATTGCGTTACATAATGTTGAGAGGCACGTGCGCATGAACGTCATTCTATTGGCCAATGCATATGTCTTTCTCGCGTCACAGTGGACCGGGCAAGGTTAATCTGTAGCTCTCAGCCGTTTCAAGCTAAACGGGGGGCTACAGCATACCTAGGTACAGCAGCTCATAGCGTAAAACCAGCTGCCGTCCGATGGACGATAAGACGGGAGTACATGTAACGAACGCTATACATGGGAGAGGTTGGTGTTTCATTTTTAATTCGCGGAATCTTTATTCATTAACCCTTCTTGATCGTGAACTTCAAAACTTTTGCTTTATATAATCGGCCCTCGCCTTTGCGTTGCTACGACTCTAAGTGATATCAGCTGTTAGCCGTTTGCGTTCGTGCCGTCTGAGACGAGCAACATCAATTGCTATCTGTACTGATGAATTGGCATCTATAGATCAATCACACGTGCTAGCAATCACTGTGTCCACCGTCACCGCAATCGCAGCCGAAAGCGGCACGCCCGCCCGAGTTCCGTCGCCATGAAGTTTGGACAGCAGCTGCGCTCTAGCATCATCCGCGAATACCAGTGGTACTACATCGACTACGATGGATTGAAGGCCGAGCTCAAGAAGGCGTCCGCGGCGCCCGCCGATACCCTCGGGAACGTCGACGAAGCCGGGCCCTCCAGCATCGCCTCTGCCAGAAAAAATGAGAGAGCGCAGCGTAAAAGAAGGTGGACTGAAGAAGACGAGCAGGCTTTCATTGCGAGGCTGTATGCTGAGCTCGAGAAGGTCTATACCAAGACGAAAGTCAAGCAATCCGAAATACAACGCCGCATAGCCGTCAGCGAGCGGGAAGTGAGGGAGGTCGTCTCGCGGGCCACAGAACGCGGCTTGAACGAGCAAGGTCCGTCCGAGGAAGAGTTCATTTTGCTCGAACAAGACTTGAGTGACATCATCGCCGATGTCCACGATCTCGCCAAATACGTCCAACTAAACTACACGGGCTTTTACAAGATAATAAAGAAACATGATGTTCGTGTGACCCAACCGCACGTCCTAAAACCTAGGATAACCAAGCTTACAAATACTACAGAAGCTGACGAGCTGGTACCTTCGCCCCGCGTTTGACGCTGCGCTCAAGAAGAAGCCGTTCTACAATGAGGATTTCGATGCCGAGGTGGTCAAACTCTCTAACATGTACAATCATGTCCGAACTAGGGGAAACCCGGTTAAGGGTGACAGCGCAGCTGGTGGAAGCCAAGGAAGCTTCGTTCGCCAGACCACAAAATATTGGGTACACCCAGACAACGTCACTGAGCTAAAACTTATAATCCTGAAGCACCTTCCGGTTCTGGTATTCAATGCCAGCAAAGAGTTCGAGATGGCCGACTCGGCTATTACGTCTATTTATTACGATAATCCTGATCGGTGGGACCTGTACGAAGGGCGATTGAAGAAAACAGAGGGCGCCGAGGCCATCCGTCTACGGTGGTATGGCGGTATGCAAAACGATACTATATTCGTTGAACGTAAGACCCATCGTGAAGACTGGACTGGAGAGAAATCTGTCAAGGCACGGTTCTCTATGAAAGAGAAGAATGTCAACGCATATATGAGGGGTGATTTACTCCCCACTGCCCTTTTTGAAAAGGCTCGAAAAGACCGAAAGAAATCCGAGAAGGCTATTGCTGAGGACGAGAGTCTAGCCAAAGAGATTCAGTATTCAGTCCTGAAAAATGGGTACAGACCAGTCTGCCGGTCTTTTTACAACCGAACAGCCTTCCAGCTCCCTGCTGATGCCCGAGTCCGAATCTCTCTCGACACTGAGCTGACAATGGTGCGTGAGGATAATCTGGATGGAGTAAAACGCTCTGGTGACAATTGGAGACGCATGGATATTGGCATCGACTGGCCATTCTCCCAATTGCCACCTAGTGACGTCTTACGATTCCCTTATGCTGTTCTGGAAGTAAAACTACAAACCCAGCACGGCCAAGAGCCTCCGGAGTGGGTTCGACAGCTCATCTCAAGTCATCTTGTGGAAGCCGTGCCTAAATTCTCGAAGTTTATTCATGGCACAGCGTCATTATTTCCAAATCGCATCAATCTACTTCCATACTGGATGCCGCAGATGGATGTCGATATTCGCAAACCTGTTACGCATAGCTTTGGCATTCAGCGACCAGATAATTCTGTGAGCGGTACGACGTCCGACTACGAGGAAGACGACTCAGATGTCGAAGACCTACCTGAGTCCACAGCCACATCCACTGGTCATAACGGCCTATCAGGTGGTGCACAATCTGTGGTGCCTGGTGATATCGAGGGACAGACCACCTCAGACCCAACTCCCGACGCAGGTTATCCCTTATATGATTCTGACGATGAGTCGGACGAAGAGGACCGGATCGAGGAGGCCAGAAGGACTGGCGGGTGGACGTATATTTCGACCCTAACGCATAGCTACGCCAACCAAGCAGGACGTGGAGCTTTAGAAGTAATGAAGACCCTTACCCCAAGACCTCGGTCCACGACAGTCCCACGCAGCAATCGTAACCAGATGTTCTTTGGCAATCAAGAAATTCAGAATAAGAAATTCAAAGCACCTAAGGGAAAGAAAATCTATGTGCCTGTCAGGGTTGAGCCTAAAGTCTATTTTGCTGCAGAGAGAACATTTCTTGGTTGGGTGGGTTTTCAATTCTTATTTCCAGACTTATTGCGGATGAGTAAACTAATAGCATTACAGCTCGAATTCTCTATTTACATCGGTGCGATTGCTGCTACGCTGCTCAACTTTGGTGAGAAACCAACTAGAATAGCGTTCGTGGCCGCTGGTGTCTTCACCTTGCTGGCTGTGCTGGCTCTTTGCTACTCGGTTGGTATCTACTTATACCGAAGCGAGGGGATCCGGCAACGCAGGGCGATTAAATATTACGACAAGATAGGACCGACTGTCATGTGTAGTGCATTGTTCATCGGTGTTGCATTGAATTTCGCATTCGAAGGCAAGGAGAGAAGGCTGTGGTAGCTGTTGCGCTGTGGATCAGGGACTCAGATGCTTTAACTGATTGATGTACTGACCGAGTGGGCGAATTGAAGGGTACTTTGGTGTATGTTGCAATTGCTTGGCGAATGTTGAATAGCAACACATGTAACAAGACAATCATTTTTCATTAATCTTGGAGTTAAATATACTTATGGGACGGCGCCGAGGATCCTAGTTGCGCTTGTTTCCCCCGTTTTACATCGCCTGAGACATGCGAGAACTTAGCTAGTCTTAGTTGGTTATGGCTTGTAGCTAAAGAGCACATGCTCAAATTCATCCTTGCAAGTTGTAACAGATGCGTTTGTTGCCAGATACCCGGGTGCCCGACAACCGATCCCGGGTATCAGTGGGTGTAATGGCTAAGACTAGACTGGTGACGTGGTCACCTAACTGACGCCAGCAACAACACGATGTCATATACTATTAAGAAGCCGTCCCAACCTCAATCTATTATTATGAAGTCCGGTCGCGGAGCGCCTCTTGTGTCTCAGCTTGGCAGCATGACCTTTTCACTCCTTAAGTAATTGCTAAACCATGAGAGATTGGTCCTGAATTACTGAATATTGCTGTTCCCCCTGAATTTGTTTTGTTCTCTTTTTCACTTTCCCACTGCTAGTAAAGTGATTCTATATTTATTTTTAAATGAAAGCTCAAGTCGAGGAAGTGCTAAAACAAGTTGCGTAAAGAGTTTCTAGTCGAATTTCATAATGTCACTGGCGGTTGTTGACCCTTCTTCCGTCGGGTTCGGGCTATCCCTCCCTCCTCATGGACCACACACCATCACGACACATGCGCCAGGGTGGCGTTCGGCGGAACGTTTTCGTGATCGGGACGCCTCCCTCTTCGCGCAGCTGAAGTCCATGTACCCTCGATTTATGCCGTTTGGGCTCGCTGGAACTGTGAGTAGCCGCCGATATGTAGCTTGTTTACATGTGAAGCCGGCGCCCTTTATATCTCGGCATGGTCTGAATTGTAGCCACCATCTAACATGTGCCCGTACGTAATGGTAACTGATTGATTTCCATGATCAGCTCTGCCAATCTCTGGCGCGGAGAATCCCATTGCCTGAAGATTACGGCTGCGCGGCCTTCGTATCGCGAGACGTCTGGGCCTCGAACCAGACACACGCGGTGTCGGAGCTCCGTAAGCAGCAACGCCTCGATGCCTCCGAGCTGCGGTACCACGTCGTTGAGATCGCCGGTGTGCGGCTGTACGTCGTCGGGTTCCCGCGAGCCAAGGCCGGAGCGGCCATCTTCCAATGGCAGCACGGCGGGCTGGGCTTCAGCACACGCTTAGCCGAGGCGCTGCTCCCCCACATAGACTCCCTAGTCCACATCGGCGAGTTCCCTGATGGTGTCAGCGCGCCAGAGCCGACGTTCCTGCCCGAGGGGGATAGTCATCAAGCGTTAAGGGAGCGGATAGCTAGTCTTATGATGCGCGCTTGCGCCAGCGAGCACGAAAAGAGCGTCGGCGCCGATGATGTTTATCTCTACCAGACTGGTATGGCGGCCATCATGCGGCTCCACGAGGCGATAATGTCGCTGCATGCTGGCCCCACGGTCGTCTTCGGCGCTGTTTTTCAGAGCACGTATCATCTTTTCAACGAGAGCGAGGGCGGCGTTCGGCATTACGGCCGTGCGGACGATTCCGACGTGGATGATTTCGAGGCGTACCTCGAGGGAGGTGGGGAGTGCGCGTACGTCTTTACAGAGTTCCCGAGCAATCCTGTTCTGATCAGCGTTGACATAGCGCGGCTGCGGAGACTAGTATGTTGGTTGTTTTATCTTTCGTATTCCCCCCTATAGTGACGTGGTCGCTTGTTTAAGGGGGGGATAGTCTGCTAACGCATGACCACAGGCAGACAAGTATGGCTTCTTCCTCGTGGCAGATGACACCTGCGCATCTTTCGCCAACATCGACCTTCTAGGAGTAGCAGACGTTGTCGTGACATCTTTGACGAAGACATTTTCTGGGTACGCAGACGTTATGGCTGGCTCCGGTGAGTAATTCACGGGACCATTTTCGGAGTAAATGCTTTCTTTTTGGGCTATGAATACGTCTAAGAGCTTCTGGGACACTCACAGATCACGCTCAAAATGGCGATAGCTGACCGTAAGAGTCCCAGTGGTTTTAAATCCGAACAGTACACACGTATACCCAGCCTTGAAGCAGGCGGTGTCCTCGCGCTTCTACAACGAGTTCTTCGAAGGGGACGCAGCGCATCTACTGTCGAATAACGAGAACTATCTTTCACGAAGTGTGATTCACAACCGCAATGCCAGCGCGCTGGCGTCATATTTCCACTCTCTCGCTCTAGATGACACCAGTCCCGTCACACGGGTGTATTATCCGCCGTATTCTCCGGGATCAAACCATCTTCAAGCGTTCTTGCGAAAGCCGACGGCGGACTACCCAGCTCCAGGATATGGATGTCTATTAAGCGTGGAGTTTGAAACGGTAGAGCAGGCTGCCGCATTCTATGATACTGTGAATATCTTCCAGGGTCCTCATCTCGGCGCCCATTTGACTATCTGCATGGCTTACATTGCTGGTAAGTAACTCTGAGAATCAACTCTTTCATTTCCGTTCCCATTATTTCCATTTCAGAACTGCAAAAACCTAGACCCAGGCTGGAAGTATGGCTTAGAGGCAGTTCACAAAGGAAGTAAGGACAACTAACTCGAAGCACGACAGTTGTATTCGGTAGAGAAACCCCCGAAATTCACGCCGCGTATGGGTTGACGCCACAGCAGATTCGCTTTTCAGTTGGCCTGGAGGACCAGGAGCTTCTGTTGCGGAGATGTACCGAAGCTCTGGGCAAGATGACGAAGACAACGTAGAATCCAAATCAGACAGCTAGCTCATATACGTTAGGGATTATGATAGCATTGAGAGACGAAAGAAAATTTTGTAGGTCCGTCTATGTTGTAATTAAACCTGTTCGTCAGTAGCGGAATGTAAGAACTTGACTTAAGGCCCAAACCATGACACCGAAAACAGACGGACAGAATCGCCTTTATCTAACTAGACTCTTCTAACTAATATTGAAGTCCTGTTCTTTATCTTGCTAATATGTGGTAGATATATTCAATATTAACTTAATAGCTTATACATCTATTTTCTTCTTCATTCTTTTGAAATATAGCTACAACGCTTTATTTTACATTTAACGGTTAACTTCCTACCCTAGTAAATAATGACTGTCTGCTCACATGAACTTTGTGAACAACCATTGTTCGAAAACGCTTCGCCTTGCATCATGCCTTGAATGTAGCATTTGCCTACGAAGTCGTACTCTGCGCCGCGATTATTATTGCGAGGACGTAGTGTGAAAGGAACCTTTCCCCCTCCGAATACCCAGATCTCATCCCCCAGTTCAGTGTCAATAAGTGCCGACCCTATCATGCCTGTCTGCGTTATGATAAGTGCTTGATTGGCTAGCATGCCATGTACTGTCAAATGAACATTGATGTTGGCTCTTTGAGAGTCCATCAAGGCCCAAACATCTGCAAAATACCGATCCGCCGCATGACCTTCAGGAACCTGGTTCTGATCTCTAACTGCATCACCAAGCATCAATCTCGCGAAGGCTTCCAACCGAGGATAGCCCGCAGGGTATGGGTCAGGAACGACTGGTGCCAGGTTGCTGACCTTGCCCTCCACGGTGTCAAGCCACTTTCGTATTGTTTCTTTTAGTGGGATATTTTCATTCCACCCGGAGCGGAACCGTCGAATTCCCTCTTGGACCCATTTGACTGACCCAATACGGATACCTTTCAGCTTCAACGTTTTCTCTGAGACGCATGCAGAGACAACGTCCAAATCAAGCGGCTCCAGTCCCTTGTCCGCGTTATAGACAGCGTAGCCGTAGCACTGGTAAAACCAATCAAGGTCGTGATCAGGCCATGCTGAAATATCCATAGCCCATCGAGGGATGCCAGGGGTCGCCTTGGAGGCCTCAAGTCGGGGATTACCAACCAGAGGCCGCAGACCCCTCTCATTCACGATCATTTCAACTGTCATGCAGCTAAACACATCCGCAACAGGGATATCATACCTACACTCTTCGGTTCGAGGCACTATGGTTCGAAGAATTCAGCAATTACTCTTTCAGGCAAGAAAGGTACGAATTTCAAGAATTCTACATGCTCCCGAGACAGGTTCGTTGCCTACCGGGAGACCTCTACCTCCACGAGTAGCTAAAATTGGAAGAAAATGACTTTATGGGTAACTTACAACTCCCTGCTGGGAACAAACCAAACAAACCGAAGGCTTTGTCTCTCGGATCTTTTGCCAAGCGAAAACGCCATCTGTTGATTGTTTCGAGAGGATTATCATATCGACGCTTAGCTACATTGATCCATATCGTATGAACCATAAGCTCATTGAAATAATGCAGATGCTCTTTCGAGAGCCGTTGCCTTAGAGGCCACGGAACACCTTTTGTAACCCAGGTGTGTGTTGCTCCTGTAATGATATTCCAAGGTAATTCCATGCTTCCCAAAAGAAGGTAAACCTTATCTGGGAGGGCTGCTTCTTGCACCGTCCAGACGCGATTCCACCAGGGGTGGTGTCCATGAACAATGGCACGCAGAGCATCCATAGCGCGATTGAAGGCCGGACGATCATCTGCTACGGCGGAGGGCAAGGGCGCGTTGTTCGGATCATTAGCTTGCGGTGCTATAGCCAGATAGCGCACGAGATCAAAGGCATTTTGTATGTCGGCGGCGGTAGTACGGGCGGGCGGTATTCCGAGCCACACCAGACATCGACTGCAGCTCGTGTAAGTACTGCGCATGAGCTGGACCTGCTGCGCTTTCTCCTCTAAATTCCACTGATCGATGCATAGCTGATCAACCCACAAATTCCTAGTGCGGTCAGGTAGTCGTAGTTGGCGCAGCGCATTGTATAACCGCGTGGTGACTTTTACCTCACTGCCAGACACCTGAATGGTGAAAGATTCTTGGTTACCCCAGACATAGGACAGTGCTTCATAATCCAGGTTATCCGAGCGGGACATGGCGCTAACCTCACAGACAATCGGTGACTCAACATTGTTTTGGGCAGGGGGCATCAAGTGAAGGATGCGTATCTGATCTTTCGAGAGCATTTCAGCGCCGTTCTCTTGAATGATTGCAGGCTAATAGAAATAAAAACAACGATCTAAAAGTTGCGAATAAACAACTGGCTTTCCATAAGAGGCGCCTCGCCGAACACGCACGGATAATGGAGCATCTTAAACCCTTGCTCGAAAACAACACTAGTGCGAAGGGGGTTCTCTACTTAGGGAATGATCATGGAGACGATCATGGGTACGACCATGGATTTTAAAGCGGTCTCAGAAATATAATAATCTGTTACAGCCCACTATTATGGGCATATAAGCAGTAGTGTATTATACTTGTATTGAGGAAGCGTGAGTTGTATGTAGTAGACTGATTACTTATTTGATCTGCGCGTCGAATCCAAGAATAGTATAACGAGTTATATCTACCTATAATAATGTCTAACTGTAGGCCTCCTAAGTAATCTTTAGGTCCTTTTCTTTATCTCGCTAATGTGTGGAAGATCTGTATACTATTAATATATCTCTAAACATGGTATTAAACTGTGCAGAATAACGTAGCTTTATCCCCTTAGAGCTTCCCAGAAGATTCGCGACATAGTGAGTTCGAGCATGATCTAATCCAAGTGTAGTTTGGTATCATTCTAACACCTGCCTGTATATCTTCTCTGCCTCATCCTTTTTGCCTTGCTTATCATAAAGAAGGCCTAAGTCGTCAACTTGGTTCAGAGATCACTGATGTTCTGGTCCGATAGTCTTACTATAGCCCTGTAGTGCGTGCTGGAACATTTCTTCGGCTTTTTCCAGCTTTCCTTGCTCATAGTAAAGAATAACTAGATTGCTAATTGTACCGAGAGTGAACGTATTGTCAGGTCCAAGAGCCTTATTATAGCCTTGCTGGGCCTGTTCGAACATTTCCTCGGCCTTTTCTAGTTGCATTGCGTGAAATAAAGATGACCGAGGTTGTAAATCACTCTAAGTATTAACAGCTCGTTGATTCCAGAGGCATTCTTGTAGCCTTGTAATGTCCACTGTAGCGGCTCCTCGGACTCTTTTGGCTTCCCTTGACTGCAGTATAAGAGACCTAAGTAGTTAACCGTTTTAAGAGTCCAAGAGTGATCGGGTCCTAGGTCCTCTTCGTAGCCTTGCAAGACACGTTGATACTTTTTCTCGGAATCAGCTAGCTTCAATCGCACATAGTATATGTCACTTAGGCACCTACCCACATTGAGGGTCGAAGGGTCGTCGGGCCCAAGGGCCTTTTCATAGGCACGCACGGCATGATGTTGCATCTTCTCAGAATCGTCTAGCTTCCCTTGGTGGAGAAAATGTGCCGCCAAGCAGAGAATACACCTGCCAACGTAACCTTGTCGCTGATATCGTAGCCGTTCGAGTCGCCGCCGTCGTTTCTCGAGTTGCTCTCGACGTGAATGAAGGCCCCCTCCCCAATTCATTTATAAACCATCTAGAACATGCGTACGCATGAGGGAGAAGTCAACGCTGTATGTGGTAACCTCCTCCGCTAGACACCCCAATTGGTCACTGGCGCTCTGAGCCTGGTAACGCGCCTACTTGTGTACAACTGGATGAATAGAATAGCTCGTGGGGCGTATCTCGTCCAACAGATGGCTCGAACTAATAAGGTGCTTGTCAAAAGGCTCCGATGAAGCCAAACCGGAGTTTATACCGACGACCAGCACCAGTACGATGTTATTGCGAAATTTTACGATACTCGAAGCTGGTATCTCGGAATGGCAGCTCGCTATCGCTATCTAATAGAGCGTACCACAGCTCAAAGACAGACGGTATTAAAATCAAGATCCTTTACCGGAAGGCACAGACTAAGAGGCCCAGGTGTATTGTCTAATCACATCCCAGGATAATTTGACTAGTATAGACATTGCTCGAGCGTCTCGTAACATCGCAGAAGAAACCCGTCGAGAAAATGAGGCAATGCGAGCGCTGGTGGAACTCAGCCAACGGGATAATGAACTGATGGCCTAAGTAATGAAGTGGCACAAGTGTAACAGCTACGGGGGTATAACGATGTAACCTGTCTTATCCTGTACTATGGCCTAGATAAGGGGGCATATAAGAAAAGGGGGTATACGAGTGGAGGGGCCTGTACAGCAAGATCATCATAGTTTTTTTTTTTCCTTTATATATATATTGATAATACAGCACTGCCTTTCTTTGATCAAGAGATTACCCAATTGATTAAGTGACACATGTGAAGAAGGGTTCAATGATTTAAGTTTACCTCCATTCAGCAGGCTTTTCGAGGCCCTTACAATCGCCCAGTCTGCTTCAGTAGCAAAGGACTTTAGAGCTGTTGCTATTGCGACAGCTCGGGACAGCGCGGCTATGCAGGCGATAGCTGCCGTTACTATTCTATTCCTCCCTGCTACTTTCACTGCGGTGAGTGTACCAAACGACGATGGAAACATGTCAACTAACGGATGTGTAAGACGTTCTTCTCAATGTCATTTTTGGATTTTTTTGGACGCCGATAAACCGGGGGTATCTCTCTGTAGCTGGATATATGTATTGGTGATAGCTGTTCTTGCTATCGTGATTCAAATATCCTTGGCAGCGATGTCGAAGTAAAGGAAGGCTCAGTTAGGGTATCCTTGTGGACCCAACAGTTGCTGAAAGGCGGGCACAAATGTTTTGTCACAGTTCATGATACTGCCAAAGATACCAAAAAATGACTGTATTTTGTACGAATGAGAATTTGATTTGATAAGGAAGCTTAGTCAACCTTATGTCTTCTTATAACCCGAACTACTTAATGTATCCGTGTCATTTCATCGAGCCAGACAGGCGGACACGAACCTCACGGATCCCGAACATCAGACGGTATTTATTAAAGATAATTAAAGTACTATTGCATCTTACCATGGGAAAAAATAGTCCCATTAGGCAACCTTGATAAATGCGGATTTGATTAATGTGTGCGACACTAACAGAGCTCGCACTCGCTTCTCGATACCGGAAGTTGCTGCTCAAGGCGTTCGTGGGCTGGGCCTAACAAAACCAAGCTTGTAGATTGGTTACCTCCCTCCAAGATATAATCTGGGTGTTTAAGCTTCAGGGATAAGTACCCGCGATATGTTTGTGAGCCTCTTCAGATTCGGCTCCACTTCGATCTCGAGATGGCCTTGTTTGCTATTATCCTGCTACTTGTTTCAAACATCTTTATGATACCTATTTGAGCCTTTAGCACACCACACTGCTAAAGCACTGACCTTGACATCATGTACAAGCGAGGTACTACCCCAAAATGGTCAAAGCTTGACAGCAAAGGGCGGTCTAGCTAGGAATTGATTGCTCAGTCCTGTCACCAGGGAACTGGATCGAAGCTTTGGCTTCGGGGGAATATATGGGTTAAGGAATAACGGTCAGCCGACCACATAACGGTCTTCGGTCTGTGTAGCCTGTTCCGGTAGACTGTTACGCTGTCTGAGCGCCCAGTCAAGAGCTTTGTGACCAGTTAGCGCAACCATCCCCTTACCCAGTTGCCAATCTTATAGAGCGTTTATTACTTCGTTACCTTGTCTAACATGCCTTACTGCGAAAAACAATCTGGCTAGCAGCTTTCGCTCCTGTCAGAGAAACGAAGAACCCCTTCTGTATCATATCCTTGTGGTGATTTCCAGATTTTCATTCACTTAGACCCAGCCTGTTTCACAATCAAAAGCCGCGCAGGAAGCTATTCGCTACCCGACGTGAACAGTTGCTCCAAGCTCTTCTCGTCCTGCGTCGCTTTCCTTTCCTATCCTAATCTCGCACCTATAACATATCTTACTCGCAATTAAGCAACCCAAAACATCTTCCTCAATAGTAGAAGCTCCTACAACTCGGCTCGTCTCGTGCTCCCGGTCGAGATGTGTTTCGCCGAGTATCTCGCCTACACCTGCGGGCACACCTCGATAGCCGTCAACCGTCCTTGCCCCATGACCACGCATCTGCATAATAACCCGTGTTGCCCTAGACCAGCATGTCGCCCCTTCCTGGCCCAAGTGATGTGCACGTCTTGTAACCGCATTCTGCATGCGAGGAGAGTGGACATTGCCGAGTACGAGCACCGTTGGATGCACGAGCGAGGGGCGTGTGGATGCGATGTGCAGTTCCCAGCCCTACTGCACCCGCGGATCGTCCAGCGGTCAACGGCCGTCGCGGATGATGGTGCTTCGGGTGCTGGTTCCGCTTCTGTTCGGCCGGAGTTCGTCCCGAGGGGCGGTCGCGGTACCGGCCGGCAACCGGAGTCCCTACGCCGAGGCAAGGGAGCCGAGATACCGTTGTACCAGGAAGCCCAGGTCGGGGAGAACGTCGAGGTCGCAGTTCGTCTCTCCAGCTTGTACGCAGCGGAATGGACTAACGACCACGCCAAACTCCATAAGAGTGGCCAGTGCAATTGTCCCGTGAGCTTCGAGAGATACAAGCCCCTGGATATCGAGGACGACCAAGGTAAGATATGTATTTCCGAGGCGGAGGACTATTTTTGCTCATATAGTGCTGTAATTAGATGAGCACAACAACCCCGAGCCAGACCAGGCCTGGAAAGCTAGCTACAGCCCCTCGTTTCCCAAGGAGGCCAGTCATCCCGTGCCCCCTCCGGCTGCCGCTTCGTCGTATCAAACTAATATGGGAGGTCCGGCCCGTGGTAATAACCCTGCCGATAACGTCCACAACCCACACGAGTACGACCAGATTCCGCCCGGAAACGTTGCGCGCTGGGCCATGGAGGGCCCCCCTGCCTCCCTCCTCGACGAGATCCTGGGGCCCGTGAGAAACGATGCTTCCGTATACGGCGGTCGTCCTGCGGACTTGCAGACAGTCCACTACACCACCCCAGGCGTCCCGATCTCCGGGTACCCGATCATCTGCGGGCCGTTTCCGGAGAGCGAGGACGAGCTCCCCTCGATCGTCGACTTCCAGCAACCGGACGTCACGATCGCCGGGTTTCCTATTGGTGCTGGACCTGAGGGAGAGTCTCACGCTAGGGATTTCGAGACCTGTTCTCTCAAGTCTAGCTCCTCCGAGGGCTGTTCGCCGGTCATGATGCGTCGTCTCTCGTCCGAGTTTTAAGGGTGTCTCCGAGATGTTGCTGGTTCGGCATCCCAGCGCGACACTATATCCCGGATTTTTATCTTCCCCAGTTATACTTTCCAGTATTATGCAACGGACACTCTATCACCCATATCAACAGGTATCGGCCATTATCTTTCGTCACTATTGCGTTACATTGAAGAGAGTAAGGAGAGAGACGCTATAAAAACAAAGAAGAAAACAGAGAAAACAATATGAGCGAGAAAAGGCAATATAATGGGAAAGGATCACAGCCACATTCCTAGACGGAAACTGCTCATCTAGATTCCCACCCGAATTGCCGCGGGTTATGTCATCTTTATTAATCATCGGGGCACATCAACATCATCTGATTTAAACTTCCTTTTTCTCGCCTAACGTCAACATCCAAAACATCTATCGGCAACGGCAGGGGACTAGACCAGAAGACTATGGGAATCGCCGACCTTTATGGTCCGCAGCACTACTGGCTGCTTTTATTATTTGGCTGGCGGCTTCAACGCTAGATTACGACGGCCATATTTGCGCATTAGAAGGAATTGGGAAGGTACAAGAAAAAAAACCGGAAAAGGGGGGAAAAGAATCATTAGACGGACGGAGTAAGGGACAACGAGGGAGACGGACTATCCAACCATGGATCCAGAAGTTCGTCCTTACCCACCATTTTTCTTTCTCTCTCCTTATATGCATGGCGATTCGATACATATCTCGGCTTTCGATTTGACGCGTTCGACCTCACTAGCCGACCGGCTCTGGCGGACTTGTTAGATGGATTATATGATGGCGATGATGATATGAAACAGCGGGTTTAAATATGTATTTATCTTCTTCTAGATATATCTTCGGTCAGTTGATCGTAGATAATGGCGTTGAGTTATTCATTCTTCAATTCGACTTATCACCTCTTGTGCACTCATCCATGATGAGCAACCCATAGGTTTGTGGCTGATCGTGGTTCATTGCCTAAAGGATTTATGATGTGGCTATACTTATCCTTTTGGGGGCTATGAGGGAGCATTGGTAAGACAAGACAAAACAGCTCTCAGAATTATTACACACAAAATATACTCACCAGGCAGCAGGACGCAGGTAACAGATACCGAGAGTAAGGGACAAGTACGTACTTGTATATGCATGTATTTACTAGACACCTTGTGTGTCCAACATCAACTAAGATCATAGCCTCCAGGGTGTGCGTGACTCGAGATAACCCTCGACTGCCGCGCCTCTTGTTTCCGGCTATTGTACATATGAAAGGGGAACATGCGAGTGTAAATGCATTTGGATTTCTATTTTGAATTTGATCTATTCTTTTCATGCAAATCACCTATCAACCTCGCCTGTAAAGAATGGTTAGTCGGGCTCTTTTGTACGTATATGGCGTTGGTCTAGGAAAACTTACCGAACACCAAGTCCATAGTACCAATTACAGCTACAGCGTCGGCCAACAGATGGCCTTTCGCGACATGGTCGAAGCCACCCAAATGGGCAAAACCGGGTGCACGGATGGAGCATCGGTACGGCCGCTCACTGCCGTCACTGACAAGATAGACACCCATTTCTCCCTTGGGTGCCTCGATGGCCGAGTATGTCTCTCCTGGAGGCACACTGTAACCCTTGGTATAAAGTAGGAAGTGGTGGATGAGCGCCTCCATGTTCTCCTTCATGGCAGTACGCGGGGGTGGCGAGATCTTGTAGTCTTCTACCCGGACGGGACCGGCAGGCATCTTGTTTAGGCACTGGTGAATGATACGGAGCGACTGTCGGAATTCCTCCATACGGCACAAATATCTGTCATAGCAGTCACCGTTGACACCAACGGGCACATCAAACTCGACCTGGTCGTATGCGTCGTAGGGCTGGCTCTTCCGGATGTCCCACGGGACACCAGATCCTCGCAACATGACACCCGTGAAGGAAAGGTTCAGAGCCTCGGTCGCAGGAACAACACCGATGCCCCTCAACCGTTCAATCCAAATACGATTGTCCGTCAACATTTCTTCAGTCTCATCGATACGATCGCCGAACTGTGTCGCCCATTGGTAGATGTCGTCAAGCAAGCCGACAGGGATATCTTGGTGGACACCGCCAGGTCTGACGTAGGCGGCGTGCAAACGAGCGCCAGAAACACGTTCGTAGAATTCCTACAATTGCGAAAGTTGGCATTAACCCTCATTGACTGGCTGGAACTGGGCGCACAGGGGGAGGACAAATCCCATGGTAGGAGGTTTAACGTACCATCAGCTTCTCTCGCTCCTCGAAACCCCACAAGAAAGGTGTCAGGGCACCAACGTCCATGGCATGGGACAGCACGGACATGAGGTGGTTCAGGATACGCGTGATCTCGCCAAACATGGTGCGAATCCACTTGGCGCGCTCGGGGATCTCGACGTTGAGGAGCTTCTCGACGGCCAGGGCGAAGCATTGCTCGTTGGTCATCATGGACACGTAGTCGAGGCGGTCGAAGTAGGGCAGGGCCTGCAGATACGTCTTGTACTCGATCAGCTTCTCGGTGCCTCGGTGCAGCAGACCGACGTGCGGATCGGCGCGGACAATCTCCTCCCCGCTGAGCTCGAGAATAAGACGCAACACGCCATGGGCGGCGGGGTGCTGGGGGCCGAAGTTGACGGTGTAGTGGCGGACCTTGCGGTCGCTGATGCTGGGCTCGCTCGAGGGCACAGAGCCCTGGGTGTTCCGTTGGCGCTCTAGGTCGAAGGGGTCCTCGGGGTAGGCGAAGTCGGGCTCGACGGGCCGGAGCGTGGTTCGCTGGGGGGGCTCGCTGGCGGTGGCCGCGCGCAGGGCGGTGCGGGAAAAGGCACGCACGGCGGCGGCAGGTGTGGCAGGTCGTGCAAGCTGGTGCTGCAGGCGCCTGGCGCCGCGGCCTGCGATGCGGTAGAGCGACGCCATCTGCGATGTGTGCAGGTCAATTGGCAACGGGATCAGTTCATCGAGCTTGGTGGCATATGGGTGGATGGATGGTATCCGTTTAAGCTCACCTATGGATAGCCCATTGGAATTAATGCGCTCATCATTGGACCGCCGCATTGTTTTTCCGGGTCCACCTGTTACTGGCTCAATCGGCCTGTACCCTACCTAGGCAGTAGGCCTACACAGGCACCTACATACCTACAAGTAACCTTACTATAAGTACCTAATTCACACAAAGTCTTTCAGAGTGTTACCAAATCCCAAGGCTTGCAAACTAACTTTTACCTATTTAAGTAATAGGTAGTTCGAAATTTAAATGGCTTATTGGCCCATTTTTTGCAACCTCAAATTAAAACACTACCTACATAAGAATTTAAAACATGACTTTGCCGGCCTCAGAGTCACTGTTATACTTGCACCAATCTTTCTTACCCTTTATTCGTATATGAACATTTGCATGACGATATTGGCGAGATTGAAGAAACTCGTAATTTAGAATAACTAACCACTTTTTTTTTTTTTTCAGTTCAAAACAAAACCCTTCCGGCGTTGTGATCACGAAGGGGAAGTACAGGCAGGTATTCAGTCTATCCAAATGCGCTCTCCAATACCATGAGCTAGCTACCTGGTAGTCATCCAACAACGGATACAATTTGATGGCCGAATGTAAAACCAGGCCCAGACTATAGCTAGGCGCTCTTAGCTAGGCTGTCATAATAGCTCTTCTGCGCCGCATCAAAGATCTTCTTCACCTCGGCGGCGGGGATTTTCTCTTTCCTATCAAACGAATACAAGCCATTGACTTCTTGTTCGATATCGGAACTACCGAAGAAAACGAGTTAGCAGAAAAAAAGAGGGGAACATAGCACAAGGGGGGCCAACATACAACTGTGTGTACACGAAGCCGCTGCAATGAGTCCCCTGAGTAACCGCTTTAACGAGCGCCTCGACACGTTTCAGGAGATCGCTCGCGTCGGTCGCCGTCGTGTATCCCCAGTCACCACCGCCGCCCTGGGGCTGGATCTCGTCGCCCTTGGTGTCCGCGCGCGCGATGTTGACACCAGCGAACTCAGTGCAGATGAGGGGGGCGCCAGGGCGGTGCGTTGTCGCGGGATCGCTGTCCCCGATGGGGCCGACAAACATGGGCCGCCCGGCCCAGTCCCTCTCAAGCGTCTTCTCGAGAGTTGCGCAGGACTTGG
The DNA here is from genome assembly GCA_022495065.1 of Xylaria telfairii. Taxonomy (NCBI): domain Eukaryota; kingdom Fungi; phylum Ascomycota; class Sordariomycetes; order Xylariales; family Xylariaceae; genus Xylaria; species Xylaria telfairii. The sequence continues at coordinate 213,407 of MU383898.1, forward strand.
ACAGAGCCGGCGCGTCTGAGTAGTCGTGGAATGTGCTCAGGTCTGTTAGTACGTGTTCCCAGCCACAATTGTCGTTGACGGGCCGCGTGGGATCGAGAGACCTGCCAGGATTTATGGTCATTACAGATCTCAGGGGGGGTGGGGAGTATAGACGTACTTGGTGAGGTAGTATAGCGAGCGAATGTGATCACGCTGCTCTACGTTATCCTTGAGACTAGGGTAGCCCCAGGACTCATTCACCGGGGTCCACGTGATGACAGAAGGATGGTTAATGTCGCGCTTCACGGCCTCGGTCCATTCTTGGTTCATCCGGTCCTTATACTCGGCGCTGAACTCATACTGCAATGCTCGGGGTCAGCTACCGCCATTCGGAGCATAATTTGTCATGGTTTCAGGAGCTTCTAGAACCCTTTTATCACAAAAAGGAAGCCTCGTGTTCTCGAAGTTGCTAAGACAAGAAGGAATTACGCACGGCGTTGGCCATCTCACCCCACACCAGGTAGCCGAGCTTGTCGGCCCAATATAGGAACAAGGGATCTAGAAGGTTCTGTTAGGCAGACCTTAGGACTCGGATGGTATATATGCTTTTGTTGGTATGTAGTTGCCTATAGTTGCCTATATGCAAGGTATACAAAGATACGTAGTATCTTTGTGAGAAAAGGTCTATAAGATGAAGGGGATCTTCTGAAGTTAGAATAGGTAGTTAGAGAATGTACAGACCTTCTACTTTCTGGTGCTTGCGGCACCCGTTGAAGCCCATATTCTTTGCGCTAAACGTTTGGAGTTAGTTATCGCTATGTAGAGCGTAGTTCGTAAAGTTTTAGAGGCTCATAGAAGCAATCTTGGCACAAAGTGAAAGCTCAATACTACAGGTTGCTGAGACAGGGGGGAAACGACTTTGGAGGTTTCTTACAGCACAATATCCTCCTTCACGCTATTGGGACTAGGAGGAGTCAGGCCAGTCTCAGGCCAGTATCCTTGGTCAAGGCATAGAGCTTGGAAAAGCGGCTTGCCGTTAAGCCGGAAAGTACCATCGCCCTTCTTCCAATCCAGATGTCGGAAACCCGTGTATGTCTTGACCTCGTCTATAGCCTTACCTTCCGAGTCGTATAATCGAATAATAAGATCGTAGAGAGTAGGGTGATCCGGGGACCAAAGGGCCAGCCCTTTGTGCCAGAACTCAGTGTTGTCAAAAGGTGCAGTGCTGGTCACGGACTGCGGTGCACTCTTCTGCTGATCCTCACTCAATGCCAGTGGGAGTTTCACATAAGCGTAATCCTTGTCTTTTGGCAGGTTTTCCTTCTTCTTTCCAATTGAGAGCCCGTTGAGACTGCCTTCAATCTCAACACTATAGGCATGGCCGGCTCTTCGTCCAAGAACGGACACTTCCGCGTCGAGAATTCCGGAATCAATATTGTTTGATTTCAGCACGGTTCCTGCACTACTATTACCTAGACGGGTTGCCGGCACCACCTCGAGAACGACAGGTTGCCAGATGCCGCTGGTCGGGGTATAGAAGATCGATTCTGGATGTGGAGCCCAGTACTGCTTCCCGCGCGGCTGGCTAACATCATACGGGGAATCCTGGACACGCAAAACTAGATGGACCTCGCCCTTTCCTGTGTTCTTCCGAACGCTAGTCAGTGCATCCGTAATATCGACGTCGAAAGGCGTGTGCCCGCCTCGATGCTTGCCGACAAGGTATCCCGATGCCCAGAGGGTGACATCGTAATCGACCGCGCCGAACCGGACAAGAACACGGTCGCCGGCCTCGAGCTCGGCCTTGGCGCGGGGGTCCGAGACCGGCCTCTCGTACCACAGCACCTCGTGGGCATCCTTTTCGTGGAGACCCGACGCCGGCGCCTGAAATACGAACGGCACATTTATGGGCTTCTTCGCGTTCTCACAACTCTGGTCCTTCCGTGACTGGAATCCCTTCGCGATGAGCTCGGGAAATGCGGCGAGCCGTTGGGCTTCTGCCTCAGCATCGGCGTTGCTGGGGGCAGACGAGCTGCTCACGGAAACTACCGTGTCGGGTATGCCGTGTACGTGCCACGACTCTTTCAGCCCAACATCACCATCATCAAAGAGAACCGTCCACTGGTCATTGATGGGCGCCCACCTATGATTCGTGTGAACAAAATCGGGCCGTGGATAAGCATCCTTTGACTGGTAGGTCATCTTGTTGCTTTGCGGGCGTGCTAATTGATTTAGGTCGGACAATACGGAAAAGGAGAGGTGAGGGGACGGCTAGAAATATCAGGTCTAGGAACGCTTTGGATACTGAATAGTAGCATTGATCAAGGGAATTGCTGGTCCCTAAAAATCACTACTTCGCGCTATTGAGGGCTTGCCTGTCAAGATCTAGTTCTGATGGAGCGAGGTCCCCTTTTGACGTCATTCTCACTACTGAGGTGGGAGGGTGCATTGAAAACTGGACACCAACTGCGCCTTACATAGTAAGTGCTTGACAATAATATGGAGAGCTTCCTGTCGGCATTTTCGCAAACGGTTGTTGGCTGGTTGGAAAGCGGAGAGCCAAGATCGGGTGAGGGGCGGGAGCTGATTTGGTACTGATATAGTACAAGATTCACTTGACTGACAAGGGAAATATGGCACTATTTTCATGACAGGAATGAGTTGCGACACAAGCGTTTTAAGATGCCGCGCAGGGTGTTAATGAATAATAAAAGGGCAGCGGATGTCCGTTTTCATGTTTAGTACAGAGTACATTGTATCATTATCTCATTTAGTTGCGCAGTATCAGTCTCCTCTTCGTTACCAATCCTCGACGCCAATACAGACAAGATAACCGCAAACTCTTAATCCACTGTAGGTCGATATACGATGATGGTCCTATCGATTCACCTTTAGTGTCGACAGCCGCTTCAAGCCACACCTGTAACACGTCTTATACTCTTCCTAGCACCCTCTCCGGTAATCATAATTACACCCTCCATCTCCAGTGCCCTCATTGTCTCCGCGAAATCGGATGGCTCGACAGGGATGCTTGCTCCCTCGTTCAATTTTCTGCTCACTTCGCTAAATCTTATGGTCTGACCGCCGCTTGTCAACTCATCTATCAATCGTAGGGCTGCATCCTTCAACTCAGCCTTGCGTTTCCGTTCTGCGGCGCTGGTGCCCTCAGTAAGGAGACTCATGTCAATCCGGCCTTGTGAATCAGTCGCGGCTGTCTTCAGCGCAGACTGAATGAGGCGTTCGGCTTCCAGTACATCGGCTTTGGTAACGGTCTGCGAAAGCCGCATCTTAGCATGGGCCTCGGCAAGTCGAATCATGGATTCTAATTGACGAGTGGTAGCAGTGATACGTTTCTCTGCAGCGCGAACATCTTGACCTAGCTTACGCATATTGACGTAGGCTTCAACAAGGGCCTGCGAAGCATCCTGCGACAACGTGGGATGGATGTGAGCACGAGCATATGAGATGTAAGCAGTTAAGAACTCCACAGGCTACAAGTAATGTTTGGTCAGCAGCTAATGCGTTATAACAGCAACGTAAACAAACTCACGAGAATTTCGTCCTTGGAGCTCGCTGACTGTGGCTTGTCCTCTAAATACATAGACAACAGATGCCGTGCTAGTCTTCGGTCGTTCGATTCATTAACGCGGTCAAGTATCAGATAGACTAGATCAAAACGCGATAAAAGCGTCGGGGGTAGATCGATGTTCTGAGGAACTGGAAGATCAGGGTTGTATCGAGAACCAATAGGGTTGGCCGAAGCCAATATACTTGTTCTTGCGTTCAGCGTCGTGATGATACCCGCCTTTGCTACCGAAACTGTCTGCTGCTCCATAACTTCGTGAAGAACGGATCGTGTGGCATCCGACATCTTATCGAACTCATCAATACAGCAAACACCGCCATCAGACAAAACAAGCGCACCAGATTCGAGCACTAGTTGTCGGGTCTCGGGGTCCCTACTGACGTATGCGGTCAAACCAACAGCAGAGGAACCCTTGCCGCTCGTGTACACACCGCGAGGTGCAATCTTGTGAACATACTGAATGAGTTGAGACTTTGCAGTTGATGGATCACCGCACAACAAAACATTAATATCTCCACGGTATTTGGGACTCCCGCCGCGCTCAAAAGTTTTATTCGTTCCGCCAAACATTTGAAGGAGGATTCCCTTCTTCACATCATCCATTTCATAAATCGAGGGGGCTAGAGATCGGGATAAGAGCTCGTAGATATCTGGGCGAACGGCTGTGACCTTGATCTTCTCTTCCTCCTCGGGGGTTAGCTTTCGAACTTCTTCGATCTGGTTGTCTGTATCGTTGGACTCTGGCTCAAGTGTTGTAAGATCCGCATCTAAGCGCTTGTCGTCGACTTTCGCTACGTGGACAACATCCACAAAGGTCTTAAATACGCTCTTGACTGTCCGCATGCGAGGATTGACACGGACAGGACTAACGCGATATATACCAGTTATTCGTACACGATCACCAGCTTTGCAGAAATCCACCAATTCATTATAGACACAAACGGACACGGAATGGGGTGTCTGCCCAGCAGGAACGGCATCCGGAGTCTCTTGCAACTTGATAACCTGTTTATCTTCGAATTCGCATCGGTTGTGTACAATTTGCATCGAATTTTTTGAAGCGCACATTGGTCGCGGGCACTCGGTAGGTTCTCGAATTTTTCCTCGGTCGAGGCCAACAAGCAGTGAGTGACTACAGACATTGCAACGGAAGAATGCCTGCCTCATATCCGGAATGACAGGAGTGGTTCGAATCACAAGACCCTTGATACAGATGAGCTTGTCCATATCAGAAGGGTTCAGATCTCGAAGGTTGATAATATCATCTAAACCCCAAGGTCGCGTCATATAGGTTTGATCCATGACTTTCTCCTCCAAGGTCGGTCCTTGCTGCACACGCTGAGATTGCACGGGCTCCTCGCTTCTCTCCGAGCTGGGGAACTGCATATCTGAGCTCGGGGCAGAGCTACGTTGCGTAGCAGAAGCCCCGGTGCTTTGATTTCTCTGCCTTGACATTTCCGCCTGTGCCAGTTCGATCATGACATCATGAACTGACTGGTCCATAAGGGGAACGATTTCTTGTGGATAGTGCTGGATTTGGTGCCATAATTTCCTAGTAGGCGGGTAAAGCTTGAAATCACGGATATCAACGTAAAGGATCCGTTGACCCAGGGTCAGCATGTTCTGGAGTTCTTCCCAGTACGGTTTCGAGGTTGCTGTGGGGTCCGAGTCTGTCTCCTCCGTTGTCATTCCCTCATGCCACATTCTGTATTTCTTAGTGAAATTCCTCAGGAAATCTTTGAAGGCAGCATAAGTATCATCGATGGAAACTGTAGTACCCCAGATCGTAGCATTGTCTTGCCCGCCAAGTGCATCGGCGTCCGAGGTCCCAGGGTTCAAGTTCGAGAAAGTCGCGGCATCAGAATGAATTTCGCGGACCACACGGCCAGAATCGTCAAGAATCACGCGGCTACTACTTCGTGGACCCCCGCTGAAGATTTCCGAATTAATGTCGCCTCTCCGAGGTCTAGCCCGGGGGGTTCCAGCAGCGCCGACGAACAGGCCGCTGCTCTCACTTCGAAGGTCGGACTGGGGGTGCAATCCTCGACCAGGACTCGAGCTTGGCTCATATCGAATAGGGGATGACTCTAAAATACGGATCAGCAGCCCAATCTTCACATACCCGTATCCGACTTATAACCTACCGCCAATCAGGCCCCTGGATGCCCTCGGCGTCCGGTCGCCATCAGACTCAGTTGGCTGAGAATGTGTCATCCGACGAAGAGGTGAGCTGGGCGGTGCGCCACTATTGTTATCTGTGCTCTGGCTTGCGGTGTTGTGTCGCAAAGGCGACGATGCATCGTTGTTATTATTGTTGCCATTCGCCGGGGAAGATTGGTAGAATAGAGGGCTCGAAGCCAATTGTGATGTTCGGGTGTTACGAGGCGTAGCGCCATTCTGCGACGCTGCCTGCTGCGAACTACGCGTGTTGCGGGTGGGAGTGCCCGCTGCCGAACTACGCTGGCTGCGACGCGGGGCAGGGGACGACATGGCGAACTGTGGGTGGTGGCTCGTAGTCGGGGAGTAGTCTGTATCGCCTGGATGGGCGTTGGTGTTGAGGTGCGAAGTATGGGTGTGGGCGAGAACAACGGGAGGACGGGGAAAAAATACACTGTCGACTAGTCTCGTAGTGGGAGGATGTATTTGGGGAAGGCTTCTGCTGGATGTGGTTCGTCGCGAAAAGTGACCCCCTAACGCGTCGTAGCGCGCGGCCAGAGCGCGTAAAGTGGAATATAAATGAGTTTAATTGATTGCAGGGATGAGGGGCTGCAGCTGGAGCTGCGGGGAGGGACCTCGACACTAGCATTCATTCATAAAATTACATAGATATCTCACCGCTTTATGTGTGTTTCATAAGATAGCGGGGCAGATACCTGCCAACAGGTACCTACGTACCATGTAGGAGGCAGCTGGAGGTTGAGTGGGGCCTCCTAACAGCAATGCCACCTGCGCTTCAACTGTCCACGATATCTTGATCGCTAGGTACCTCCAGCGATTCGACTTAGGCCACATTCAGTCTACCCATATGAACAAGCAACATTCCACCTAACGAACAAGATCAACCACCAGCGATCCGGTCCGCTCAGCTCTTCCTGTCTCTACATACCCAGGCAAGATGCCGTCTATGTCCCTGCAGTCCGTGACTGCTGTCATCATACTCAGTGCCGACGATGGCTCCGGTACGTATCAAACCACCCCTTGTCTGGATCGCCAGTCTTCGTTTATCTGTCGAACAATCTACCTGGTGCTTAGCTAATCGTATCGCAGTAAGTCGACCCTCTCTTCCTCCATATGATTATTACGACCGCGCCACGGGCATCTCCGAACAGGAGCACTATACGACCTGGTGCAGGCTGTTGACATAGGGCAGAGGATATTCGCCAAATACTACAACGCACCCCACCATGCGCTGACAGGCAGTAAGCTACAGAGAACATGAAGCCAGGGCTCTTAGGAACTAACAAGCTCCTTATAGCATCTGGCCCTTCGAGCTCCCCATACTCGGACGTAAAATCGCAGAAGAGCTTTGAGAAAGGTCTACTCGAGAAGACAGCGAAGCAGACCGGCGATATCATACTTTATGATAACAAACTAGTGCTCTACAAGATGGAATCAGACGTCATGATGTACGTCGTCGGCGGTGCTGAGGAAAATGAAGTCCTACTATACAATGTTATCCTGGCTCTGCGGGATTCGTTGCACCTGCTATTCAAGTGCGTCCCCCTACCCTTGTCTTTAGGAGGTTTTTTATCGGAATGCTAAATAAGCGCAGGCAATCTGTGGATAAGCGGACAGTAGTAGAGAACTACGACTTAGTGTCATTGGCCATTGATGAGATTGTCGACGATGGCATTATTTTGGAAACAGACCCAACGATCATCGTGCAGCGGGTCAGTAAGGCGCCAACACAAGACGTCAACCTAAGTCGTATCGACCTCAGTGAGCAAGGCGTGAATAATTTGGCGCAACTGGGACGGGCTAAGTTGACCGACTGGCTACGACAAGGACTATAACGCGAGGAAGGTTCTCCGTGGCCGGATGGCAGAGACATCGTTGCGAATTAACTTAGAATAGAAGGTTCGACATCACGGCGTTCGTAAAAACTGTTGCTTGCTAGGAGAGATAACATATTAGGTGGCGAAATCATTTGATTCTCCTCTACGACTTAATCTGGGACGCTGCTTTGCGTAGCCTGTTCATGACCGCTGCGCCAATATCCTCATCGTCTAGTGTTCCTTCTACGAAAATGACATCTGCGCCCCGTCTATCCAGTTCCCGTAACGCCGAGAAAAGCCCATGTGCTATGCTCCTGCTGTCCTTGCCGATGCCAATGTCCAGAAGCTTTCCAATCGGTACGCCATCTGGCGATTCGTACAGATCTGCGTCTCTAACCTGAAGCGCAACACCTTGGTCTTTAGGCTCGACAGGCCCAGCCAGCCTTTCTTGCTCTTTGAAATCTCCATATACAAGGCCACCACCCGGTGGCCAGTACCGAGTCCGAATAACGCCGACTTTATTATAGCTGTTTTCTTGAAGCTCAAGGTCTTGGTGCTCAATACCTTTGTGTAGACTAGGGTAAGCAGCTTCATAAAGGACTACCCGCGCCTTTGGGCTATAATGTTTGTATTTCATCCCCGGCGCTCTGGGTGCAGCTTTGCCAGCTTCGCTGTGATCTTTGTATGCTTTCTCGACCTTTTCCCACCCAGGGCATTTTCGCAGTTCATCTATGCTCACTCCACCTGGTCTCAAGACGACAGGTGGATCGCATAGTCCATCCACTACAGTGCTCTCAACACCAACTGGGCATGGGCCTCCATCAAGTATGAGCTCAATACGCCCATCCAAATCCTCCAGCACATGAGCTGCCGTGGTCGGCGAGGGCTTCGTGGAGGCATTGGCGGAAGGAGCAGCCAGTGGAGCACCCACAAGCTTGATCAATGAGCGCGCAAGTGGTGAGGCCGGCATTCGTACACCAAAGGTCTTCAACCCGGCTGTCACCTCAGGGGCCAGCTTCGATGGAGTTTGGTTGGGCATTAATATTGTCAACGGGCCCGGCCAAAAATGCTCGATCAGTGGCTTGTATATGTCAGGGATACAGTCATGGGATCCGTTAGTTGCGCTATTCTTCTCGGCTGCGGGCCGTTGTATATAGCGTAGCATGTCTAAGTCGGCTACATGTATAATGAGGGGGTTATCCGACGGCCTCCCCTTCGCGGAGTAAATGCCTTTTACGGCAGCACTTCTTGTCGCATCGGCGCCCAGGCCATAAACCGTCTCAGTTGGAAATGCGACTGGTATATCTTTCGTCCTTAGATAATGTGCAGCTTCCTGCAAAATCTTGGCACTCTGTGATTGAGAAGTCTCCCACACGCCGACCTTTCCCAGGCCATCATTTTCTCTAAACTTCCCAAGGCCATCACCACCAACCACTTTCAGGACTTCAGTCCTCCGCCAGGCTTGTTGTGGTAGATCTTGTGACATAGTACTGTAAGAGTTGACGACAGCTCGAACAGATTTGAGTGGGGAGTTGAAAGCTCGTGAAGCCAACTTGAAGGTAAGCTATTAGACTCGAAAGAAAAGCTAAAAGATTCTTTTTTTTGTTAGAAATCTCACTCTGTAGTCTTTGTGGGATTTGTAAGTCGTTAGTAATTATCGAGTGGAATAAATTATAAGAGATAGCTAGATAATACTGATATGCCGGTGAGGATCAAGGTGGAAATATCTTTGTTGACTCATACTGCTGCTCTGTTAGTAAAAATATTGGTAGCCACAGGTCTGATTTAATGCCAAGCCAAGTGAGATACCTACCTAGGTACATGTACCTAAAACCTCAGCGACCAGTTAGTGGGTGCACTCATTTTATAGTGGAACTTGGGTACAGTACTTGAAGTATACCTACACCCCTAGTAGCACAACCGACTTAGGTAGTGGGCTGCCATATGGCAAACATTCGTACTTTCAATTTGACAATGTGAAATCGAGATATATCAACGACAAATTCGACAAAGGTGCCCAGCTCCTCCAGACCTCCACCTCGGCCTGATGTCTCACGTCGCTATGTGCCTCTCTTCACCAATGACCCAATGTCCACCAACAATCTTCTAAATGGCGACCTCCCAGCCCATTCAACGCACAAGCCTGCGCATAAGCTGAACCGCAGCTCGTCGTCGAGCCCCTCCATCCACGATGTATTATCTCTCGCCGACGTTCGCGCCAGCCTGGCCGCACTTCACACACGTGAATCCGCCATAACAACTCGTCTGGATGGGCTCATCTCTTCCCAGGCCGACCTCTCTCGCGAATTGGGTCGACTGGACATGCTTCGTGCCAATCTGGGATCCCAAGTGATTGCAACCAGGTCTATTAGCAATGGCATGCTGTCGTCGGCTGCCGAGACCGCCGGTCGGCTCTCCAACCGAGTCAAGGAGCTGGACTTGGAAAAGGACAGGGTGCAACAGACATTGAAGGTCGTCGAACAAGTCGCCGAACTTAAAGCCTGCGTTCACGGTGTGGTTGGCAGTATGGGTGCGCCCCAAGACTGGGAAGCAGCAGCAGGTTACATCTCGCGTGCCAGTAAGGTCCCCGAGGTTATCATACGAGGTGGCTTTGCGGCATCCATCGTACCAAGTGTGGAGGTACCCGACGCACCTTGGGTAACGCTTGAGAATTCAAAGGAGAGCCTTTGTGGCTTGTTTTTGCGCGAGTTCGAGAAGGCAGCCAAGGACGGCGATGGTGCTAAAATCACTCGTTTCTTCAAGCTATTCCCCTTGATCGGAAGAGGCGATGTTGGATTGGATGTCTACGGCAAATATGTGTGCCAGGGAGTCGCAGGCACCGCGCGAGCAACTCTCAAAGAAGTTCCCGGTGGTGCCGGGAGGAAAGACGGGTTTTTCTATGCAAACGCCCTTACAAAGCTATTTGAGCATATCGCCCAGATTGTCGAAAGTCATGGTGGTCTTGTAGAGAGGCACTACGGAGAGGGCAAGATGGTTAAGGTTATCGAAAGAGTGCAAATGGAAGCCGATGTACAAGGTGGTATCATATTAGATTCCTGGAGCGACGACAGAAATGTCAACAGGCGACTCACGGATGTAAAGAGTTACCCTTTCTCTTTTCTAGTACAGAGCTTCTTGCCCCAGCAAAAAACCCTTGGTGGGACACCTCGTATGAACTCGCCTGCGATCGGTGGCGGTACCAATCCTCGTGAGAGCGAAGATGAGGGTGTCAATATGAAGGAGGTCGATGGACTTCTCAATGAGATTTCTGTCATGCTCGGTCGTTGGTCACTATACACTAGATTCCTGGCCGGCAAATGCAAGGTAGCCCATCCCTCTCCCAAGAGACCCATTTCGAGTGCTGACTTGTCACAGACCCCTGAAACCGCAGAAAACGCTACATTGTTAATACCAACTGTTTTGAGCAATTCGAACCTCCAGAGAAAGGTGTCAGCAAAACTTGTTGAGCCCTATAACGTCATGTCAACATTCTTCTTCAGGAGGTCTGTCGAAAAAGCATTCCAACTAGATGAATCCCCTTCCGGATTGTCTCTAAATCTCAACAAACCCATCGAAGCTAACGCCCCTTTTATCGTTTCTGCTGTCGACGATGTCATGTACATCGTCAGCGCAGTCATTCAACGATCTATATCTACCTCACAGCGTGAGGTAGTATCCCACGTCGTGTCAACAAGTAGCAGAGTACTGGATTCTGACTTCATTAAGATGATGCATCAAAAAATGCAAGATGAGTCATACTTGCGGCCTGTTGTGCAAGGTGGCCTGCCGCCAGAAGACAAGATAGTCGCCTTCATTGTTTTGATTAATAGTCTTGATGTTTCAAATGAGTACCTAGCTCGAATCATAACAACTCGACTTGGTAGCTCCTCAGACCAGCCTAACGGAACTTCTCACCCCAATCCCCTTGCCGCCTCGTTTCCATTTGACAACGATGTTTCACTTGTCACATCTTCTCTTAATAACCTACACTCAACATTCACTACCAAAACAACAGAACTCCTGAACGATGGTTTGCAGGTTCTTTTCAACCAAGTAGTCAGGCAGAAGTTACGCACCATTTTGGCCGAGACTTTTCGAGATGCAGATTATTGGCGGACAGAAGAAGAGCTGGCGGAGATCGCTCTGCAAAATGAAGAGGACGAGGATGAACTTCTAGACCGTGTACCGCGTCGCTTTGAGCAAGGCTGGGATGCCCTCATGAAGCCTCTTGCACGACTCATGACACCGAAAACGTACAACATCCTACTAGACATTACAGCAACGCACCTGGCAAAACAAAGCCTAGAAAAGAGGATATCGAGTTACAACGGCAAAACGACCGCATACGGCGCTATCCGCATGGAGCGAGATTTCAACGGAATCATTAGCACTGTGGCCAAGGGAAATTATAGCGTGAGGGAATTGTTTAATAGAGTTACACAAATCCTTATGGTTGCCAATATGGAAGACGATGAGTGGGAAGAATTGGTAGAGGCTGGCGATGACGACGGGATCGACTGGGTGCTCAGCCAAGAGGAAAGGCGGAGAGCCCGAAACTTGGTTCGAGAATGAAGAACATCGATGTACCCATCTAGGCAAGAATTTATTCTACTTCCATGAGCACTTACACATGTAGGTACCTACAAAGAGACTCAAGGTAACCTAACCTACCGTCTACTGCATAGGAACAGATGTACCTAGGTAGTTTTTGAATTTAAACGTTTTATTAACTACCTATGTTTAGGTACATACCTTGTCTAGGTAGGTACGTACTGTAGTAGGAAGTAGGTACCGGGGTAGGGTAGATACCTCCTAAGGTACCTACCCACTTTACCTACATGTAGGGTAGTACCTACTGTAGGTATATAGGTAAGTTTTGAGTAGTTGCCCAATGGCCGCACGGCAGGTAGGTCCCAACGTCCTAGTCCAACAAACCCCCGTAGGTAGCAGAGGTAGCTCCCCAATCCGAGGCGTATTCTCATTTCCATTGCAGATCAATCTACATGTCAACAGAAATAATCGAAAAACATCCCTCGCTCATCAATTACAATACAACATACATCGTCCTTCTAGCCTACACATAGTGGGCAGTGAGCTAGCAGTTATGGCAGGATTATCCCAGGGCTTTGGACTCCTAGATGAACGGGAGGAAGCAGAGCTACACAAGACACGCCTCTTAGCCGTCGAAGAACGACCGTTCAAACGCCTGACTAAACGTCTGGTGGCCCCCGGCACGTTCACAAACCCAATCAGGAACCTCCCGACACCACCTCCCGATAGCAGCAATGCAGACGCCGCAGAAGGAGCCTCGCCGTCCAATGTTGACATCGAGGCCCTGAAGGAGGATATCATTCTCGACTTCGCCGCCTTCGACTCTGCCATTGCTCGCTTGCAGTTCCTCGCGACGGCCAACGCGGCAGAGCGGCAGCGGTACGCCGCGGCGCGCCTGCGCATCGTCAACACGATGGAGTCGGTGCGGGAGGACAACACACAACTACGCGTGCGTCTCGACGAGGCGCGGGCGACGCTCACCCAGCGCCGAAAGTTTGACGAGCTCGCCGATAAAATCACCGGTAACCGCATGTTGCGGACGCGGGCGGAGCAACACGTCAACCTGGCGAAGCTAGCAGAGGAGTGCGAGGAGCTTCGCCGCGAGAGCGAGGCCTACGGTGACACATGGCGCGAGCGTAGAGAACAATTCGAACGACTTGTCGACGAGGGCCGGAGATTGCGTGCCCTGATCCGCGACGAGAAGGAGGAGGTGGAGAGACGCGAGGGCATGGATTCCGACGCCGAGGACGGAGAGGCAGCACCGACACCACGTCCAGATAACGTCACCGTCTCTTCAAATAAGAGAGACGCTGGCAACGCCACGCCCAGACCGGGCAGCAGCAGGGATGAGCGGACGCCTAGGCCTGATAGCCCCGGTCCTTTGGTGGTAGGTGGCGAGAGCATCGCGTCTAGGTTTGGTCTCAATGCGCCTCGCTCCAGATCTGTCAGTGTGGCTCCCAGCATGACGACTGCGAGTCAAGAGCTGGAGGACAAGGAGCAGGAAAATGGTGACGATATCGAGATGAGTGAGTCGGCTATGCAGCAGCGGCAGAGTCAGGATGGCGATACACCAATGACCGAGGAGCCACGAAGTGCACCACATATCACAGTTGAGGCCCCAACGGGTGATGGCAACGATAAGATGGATACAACCTGAGGCTCATGAGCCATAGACAGGGACGCTATCATTAATAGTTGTACGACGAAAAAGAATTATACTTAGAAGCTTTAGTGCAGAGCTACGAATGAAGGCAAACTTCATAACTTTAGTATCTACATTCGTTCGAGTGACCGTGTCATCCGGTGTGGTATCATTCATTCATTATCTTTTAGTTCCTTAGGTGCCTATCAAAGACCTACGCCGTCTCCAGTATCCCGTCTCTCAGCACAGCCAGCAGAATAATATGTTCATGCTGTCTTCTCTGTGCATTTTGATCTAGTTCGGCGACTCGATCCCAAAGATAGCCCAGCCCAGATCATCTATCATCCCCAACCGTTGCCATATATAGCCTTGCTTTTTTTTTATCTTCATATTTCCTGCCCAAATATTACAGGCCTAGCGTCTTCCTTCACGCGACGGGAGGTTGAAGGTCTTGCCCAAGCGTCAACGCTTCCTTCGCCTTGGTGATCTCGGCCGCGGGCGCGCTCTCAGCCTCGGCAGTGGCTATCTGCTCCTCGAGCCGCCGGACAGCCTCGACAATGCGCTCCCGCAGCGGTGCGAAGACGGCACGGGTTTCCTCTACTGCTTTTTGCTGTTTTCCCAATCCCGGCTATTAGTAAGCCTGCTGCAAACAACTATAAATGACCTTTAAACCTCGATGGAAGCACAAGTCATCCATGAGACATGACGAGTTGATTTCTTGGCGGGAACCGCTGGTTTACGGGAAAAAAAGGGGGAAACGAACGAACCTCTTGCTTGAGAATGAATGCGGCATTTCCGTCGTCGGAGTCGGACGACGCCTTCAGGCTCGCATCGAGCTTCTCGACGCGCTCAGACTGCTGCGCTAGTTCCTTGCGGTAGTAGCTGTCCTCCTTGACGAGGCGCTGGACCGATTGGGTCGCAATGACGAGGGGTGAGGGGGCCGGCATTGCGTCTTTCTTTTGCTGCGTGAGAATTGCTGCTTAATTGCCGCTTGCTCTAGGAGAGAGGAGATTCTGTGATCTGAGTGATCTTTGGCACGGTTTTATAGACCTGTGGAATACAGTTGCCTGGAGCCCTCGAAACTTGCCTACTGTCGGATTTGTTGGCCCAAAGTAGAAGTATGTTGTGGTGGGGTTGGTGGGGTAAGCATGCTATATATATATAAGTGCATATATCGAACTCGCATGCGATAAACAACGGTTTTTATCTACTGTGCTGTTTCATGGTTACGAGCAATCTTATAAAATAAATAACAGAAATGCAGGAATAAAATGGGATTAAATAACCTGACTGTTTCTTGTAAAGAAAGTGCAACATCTGCAGTAAGTGTGCAGGTATGTCCTGCTACTATTAAGCCACTTACAGTAGGTACATAACAGGCAACTTCAGCAATAAGACAGGGGCCGTAATGGAGTGCTGCTATCCTCTGGAAAAAAACTGAAGTATGCGTTTGTTATGAATAAATCCCATTACAGAGGAGGCTTTTTCTACTATAAGGAAGACTGCCTGCCTACTTAATGCTTATTGGAACAGTGACATATATAGCCTGAGGTTTACCACGAGGTACCTACCTGCTTTTATTTACTAGGACCCAAGACATGCGATGGTGACATGGATTTCCTGAAAAGGAAACCCTTGTATGCTAGGTACTGTAGGGTGTAGTACTAACTAGCCACTTGTGGCTCAATTACTCTTATCGGGTCGGTTATCGCAGCTCCCATTACAAATCCATAGGATCGCGACATCATAAACTTGGGCAGGCGGCCTTCACTTTTTCTCGACCACAACATCATACTCGCTACAACCGCCATGTCTTCGTCCATTTCACTACGTAAGGAACCCGCCCTTCCAGTCAAGTGCGCCACTAATCTCTGCAGCATCCATCTCGCACAAGGCCGATCCCATGGCGGGAGGCGCAAACACAAATGCCGGCGCAGGTGCAGCAGCCTCCAAGCCCAAGGTTCGGATCCCACCTCTCCGGAATGGAATAGTCTTGAGAGCCAATTCAATAATTAACCTGGATTTATTACGTAGCCATGCTGTGTGTGCAAAGACGAGAAGGCGCAACGAGACGACTGCATGCTCTTCTCGAAGTCGAACGATCCCACGAGCGATTGCAAGCCCATCATCGACCAATACAAGACCTGCATGGCCGGATTCGGCTTCCAGATCTAATATTCGAAGATCAATTGGGTGGAAAAGACTCGTCCCTATAGCCCACCGCCATTTCCGTGTATACTATTGATAACCGAATGTCCCGGATCGTTGACTGGGTGTTGTATGATGGATAGAAAGACCGCTGTGGTCACTGATTGCATTGCATTGGGCGGCGTTCAACTGAAGAATCACATACCCCTCTCCGTCTTTATGGACAATTGAATCCACGTTTAGGTGGTTGATCTGTGAGGAGAGATGGCGCATCTCTCGATCAAATATAGATTACCTTCTCACGGGGGAGCAATTGACCCATTCATTGCGACAGACCTAGTATATAGCCAAGGGTGACTTTTGTGTAATGTACACGTCTCGTTGGTACCGAATCTCTGTGGCTGGCACTTCGTTGATATGCTTGGAAACGGATCAAGCATGAAGGAGTCGCGGGTAGGTAAAAAGAGTAACACATAGTAGGATTGTAAGGATGAACAACTATATGCTCACTGGTCCCAAACTTAAGGAACGCATCATCGGTAGACAACTCGGCGATTCCAATTTAACATGGGCGGCAGACCGACAGAGCTTGGTATTGCCTTAATGCTGACCATATGATCACAATGTGTATCATTATGCCAATGTAGCGCACAAGATGACCTGCTTCTCTACCCGGTACAAGCATCACATGTGACTGTCAATCATACGAACATGGACCAGGCCATCGGCCACTGTGGCGGGCTTGAATGTGTATTGCAGAGAAAAGGCGTGTACCGGTAGGCTCAACGGTCACGACCTCCCTCGATAGGTAGTCCCTCATCATGCTTACGCTACCTACTGTACGTTCCTAGCTAAGGTTAGAAGATTCACACTAGGACAATCAGCCCTGTCAGCTACTAGCAATTCTGCCGCTTTCAGGCTAAATACGAATGACCGGGGTCCCCCGCAAGAGTACAGGGTACAGCATACCGGCATCCAGAACGCCACCTGAGCGCCATCCAGCAATCCCCGTGATTGGCCCATGACAAAGAGTGCTGTAATACTGAGTACTGACTGTAGGTAGTTGAGATGTCCTCTGGTCGGGACAATCCTGAAGATACTTGAGGCCAATCTCACCAGCCGCCTTGAAAGCAACACTCACCGTTTGTTTACCGTGGTGTAGGTATTTGTTCTCAATATTACTCAGTACTACACAGCATATGCTCTTCTCCGTAAGTCGGAGGCCAATGAGAAAACAGAGGGCAGGGGTAGAGAATGCCGCGGTTCTTTTGAAGCACACTTAGACCACTTAGTGTTGTCTAGTGTACATAGAGAGCCGCGGAATGCCGCAATGGCTAGGTGGTATTAGACGACAAGTCTTAAAGTAGCTTCAAGCTACCGACCAACATACTATGTTAGTCTACGTGTGGAGAAATAGTCAAAGCTATCAGGCTTCTTTCTCCAACGCCTTCGAGATTCGTTGTTATTCTCAGTCGGTGAAGGGGCAGCTAGCTCGTGTAGAAGCTGTCTGGTTCAGCCACCAAGTGCAATCCCAAGCTATACTAATTCGTTCGCTTCCTTACTGGATGAACTCCCGGCAGTTCGGGACGCAACTCCGTCACGACGACAGCCACAGAACCCCCAAGCAAGTCCGATTTGTTGCCATCACAGCGTCTATCGTTCCCTCTGGGAAAGATTAGTAAGGGCAACGTCTCCGGTCTCTCGGATATTGCTGGCCTAGTCGATAATAAAGGTATGTCTGCCAAGCTTGGTTCCCCTTAGTGCTTTTCACTGTTTGCACGTATGCAGCCCGCTCTATATAAGTGAGTTTATATTTGTACCTCATTGGTTTAACGCCACTAGTAGAGAAATGGTATAAATCACATCGGAACCGGGATACATTGGTCATTTTCTGAGGTCTGTGCTAGACTAGTAATGGAGGAAGTGTTACGTCTAGCTTCCGATCCAAACGGCGTTCTTTACATCAAAAGCATATGGGTCATACATGATACACCGATATCTAATTTAAATAATCATCACACTAACGGTTGCGATGGTTGCCAAGAGGCGGTTCTATTTCCAACGCTGCGGTGTAACCCCTTGTCAAGCCGTCCAGGCACGAAATTGATCAACGACAAACCCAACACCCCTCTTGTTCTGGAACGGAAGTCAAGTGACCCCTGCTCTTAACGAAGTGGGAGCTGGTCAGTCCCATCGGCAAACTTAGAGGTGCATACCTGGAACCTCCTGTGGTCGTCTAGTGTAATTTCGAGTAGCTGAAATAATAGCATTCTATGCCACGACCAATAGCGCGGTACCATCTTACCGGGAATCGTAAAGTTAACAGGCGAAACGAAACAAAACAACCTCTATGATAATGAGGTTAGGTTGGTTTGCTGTCACCTGCAGGACGGGATGCCACCCTGAATAGCATCACGCAACAGACCCGCCATGGAACGATGGCCTTCTAACGAAGCCATGGCAACCACCATACCCCCTTGCTCCTCTGTTGAAAGCCTCTACGACGCTCGGCCTGGAAGCAATGCTCCAACAATCGGTGTTACTAACAAGTATTTCCCCGCAGTCCAGTCGAATGCTCTCCCCAAGACTCTCGAATAGATTATATAACACGTTATCCTGGCGAGACAGCGACTATCGATCCGCAGGTCACGACAAATTGAACTGCAGATTAAGACCGGATTATATTCCGCTGTGGGCGCATGTTCCGTGTAATGATTTAGTACTTGATCGCCGTTAACCTTGAGGGAATTCTAGGATATGCGTAACAGCTACCTAGTTACTCCGGAGAAGAACAGAATAAAGAGGCCTACGCCACATTTCTCCAATATGTCGTGGGTCGTCCAGAGAGAAATTCGGGAACGATGCCGATGTAATAGAAAGACGATCCAATTGAGCGTGTCTATCCTTGCTCGAACACTAACTACCCAGGTATGTTAATATGCATCGTACAACATGGCATCTGGCTTAGTGTGGTGAGATCCAACCTGAATCAATTAAGCGATCTGTGAGTTCTTTTGGACGCAGCTCCTAACGTGCCGTAACAGACTAATGTTCACTCCCCTGCCACCTTGTCCCCAATCGCAAGGTCTGCGGAGTCTAGTCTAAGCTGGACCCCGGATGGGGTAGGATGGGGTTTGGCATACCTACCCCATGTGAGCACCTTACTATGATGGTGTAGTACCCCGTTCAAGAGCCCCAACTACTCTAGCTAGACAAGTGTAGGAAACCCAAGGATCTCTACCGGTCCGCTTGCCCGCCTCCAGATGCGTGATTCCAAGCTATGTACTTGTATATATCTTCTTACTGGCCCATCTCCATGACCATGTCTTACCTCGCCGCAAGCCATCCTCTTCTTCAGCTGAACACATTTCCCTGGTGGGAAATTGAGAGCTCTCTCGTTTCTACCCTTTAACCCAACGCCCGTCGAACTTTGTTCTTCTGGGTTTCTTTTTCTCATACCGACCTCTACTCATACTAGACCAGAGCTGTGCTATAGTCAAGATGGTCCTCGCTATGGCTGGTGCTCCCAAACGGGAGGCAGCGGCTAGTGCTGCCAATGAGGCCCCGGAATTTGAGAAGGTTAGCTGGTATAAGGACCCTGGACTACGGAAGCTATCGTTCTATGCTTTTGTTCTCTGTATTGCCTCCGCTACCACTGGATACGACGGGTACGCGCCTCTATATTCCTAGATATAAGCTTCTGAACATGACTAACTCCCCTTCTCAGATCTTTCTTAAATGCCGTCCAGGTTTTCCCACAGTGGCAGGATTATTTCGGTCACCCCATGGGTTCTCAGCTAGGTCTCCTTGTTGCATTATACCAGATTGGTAGCGTGGTCTCCATTCCTCTTGCGTAGGTTCAAAGATCTTGAAAATGATGGAACAACTAGTTGCTAATACTCGATAGGCCTATCTTGTGTGACAACTTTGGTCGTAAGCTACCTATCGTAATTGGCTGCGTAATTATGATCGTAGGAGCTGTGACCCAGACGACAGCAAGCTCAATTGGTGCCTTCATGGGTGGTCGTGTCTTGATGGGTTTCGGCAACAGCTTGACCCAGGTTGCCTCCCCTATGTTACTTACAGAAATTGCGCATCCCCAACATCGAGGTCGTCTCACCGCCGTATACAACTGTCTATGGAATGCCGGTGCTATTAGTAAGTGGCTTCAAAATAACAATGCTAAAGGCAGACCGTTCTGATCATTGAGTAGTCGTCTCTGCTCTATCTTTGGGCACCAACTACATCCCTAGCAACTGGTCATGGCGTATTCCAGCTCTGATCCAGGGTCTTCCCTCCCTCGTCCAGATCATCTTTATCTGGTGGGTCCCAGAGTCGCCTCGATATCTGATGGCAAAGGACAAGCATGAGAAAGCCCTCGAGATTCTGGCCCACTACCACGGCAACGGTGATTCTAATCACCCGACCGTGCAGTTCGAATACCGCGAGATCAAGGAGACAATCAAGATGGAGATGGAAGCGACTACGAATAGCTCATATATGGACTTTTTGAGAACCAAGGGCAACCGATACAGACTAGCGGTTCTATTCTCGTTGGGTCTCTTCTCGCAGTGGTCTGGTAACGCTATTATTTCGAACTATTCCAACGTGCTCTACGAGCAAGCGGGCATCGAGAGCTCAGAACAGAAATTCGGTGTAAGTTGTTATGTCCTACCTCAGCCAAGAGATGATGCTGACATAGTCTTATAGCTTCAAACCGGTACTACCGGCCTCTCCCTCATCGTCTCGATCACCATGGCTACGCTCATCGACAAATTCGGCCGACGACCCCTATTCCTGACAGCGACTAGCGGCATGTTCGTTGTCTTCATCTTCTGGACCTTGACATCAGGCCTGTACGGCGAGCACAGGTCCCCTGGCGCTGACAAGGCACTCATTGTCTTCATCTGGTTCTTCCAAATCGCCTACTCGATTGCATGGTCTGGTCTTCTCATTGGTTATGCTATTGAGATCCTCCCATACAAGCTCCGTGCCAAGGGCCTCATGATCCTCAACATCACGATCCAAGTCGCGCTATTGCTCAACGAGTACGCCAACCCGGTGGCGTTCGAGGCTTTCGGCATGAACCACTCATGGAAACTATACATCATCTACACCTTCTGGATCGGCCTCGAACTCATCTTTGTTTACTTCATGTACGTCGAGACCAAGGGCCCGACACTCGAAGAACTGGCCAAGGTCATCGACGGTGAAGACGCAAAGGTGGCGGATGTTGATCTCGAACAGGTGGAGAAGGAGGTCGCGCGCGAAAGTCACGAAGTCCACGACATCGCACAAAAGGCATAGAATTAGCTGCGCAAGCCAGCGATATGTGTTTTCCAGAGTAGTTGGTTCCTATTGTAACGAAACCCGCATTTTGCTGGCGTCAATGTTCCGAAACCGGCCGGGTCAGGGGCGTTATGATAAATAAGTCTGCTTTTTATAGCATCACTTTTGGTATGCAAACATATTAGTGATTGATGTGTGACGAGATTAATTACAATGATTCCCACTTGAAATTATATTCTCCGAATAAATATGCTTTGTGAACAGAGAGTATTACTAAGACTATGTGTGATTTGAATGATGGTGAGATAACGAGTGGGCGGAGCTTACAGGTATACTAAGTTCGAAACGAAGTGTTGCGCCCCACCCAAAATTTATATATAATACACACATAAACTTCGGGAACACACTAATATATACCTTTTTTAATTATAACATTACCTAAATTAACAATAATTAAAGTATTTAAAACTTATTTTTTAGTATTTTTTATTAAAGAAATACCTTATAAAGCTTTAAAAAATAAACCTAGCACTTTAAAAACCTTAAAAATTATAAATTTATTATTAAACTTTAATAAATCGTACTTATATATTTTAACATAATTTTACTTATTAAAATATAAATAATAATATTAACCCATTATAGTTATTACTAAAAACACTTATTATATTACTATTTATATTTATTTATTTTTCCTTGTTATTATTATTACTATTATTATTACTTATATTTTCTTTAAAGTTATATTAACTGTTTAAATTAATATTATATAAAAAAAGCTAGTTAAGCTGTTTTTATTAACAACTATTTAACTGTATAAAATCTACATCTATTATTATACGTTTTAACAACTTTGTTAACGAAAAAATTAAAATATCGCTATAAAAAATACCTCCGAAAAATAAAAAACGTGCTTTTAAAACTAATACCGCAGGTTTATCCAGAAAAAATATCAATAAATATAATACTAGTATATATAAAGCCGCTATAGCAAAGCAAACCACCAACATTAAATAAAATAATAAATCAAAAGCTACACTTAAACCTACTTTTAAATTTATTAAATTAATAATAAAAAAAATAACTATGCTATAACAACCGCGTAAATAAACTATAATAATTAAAACCAACATTTTTTTTACTATTATTACTATTAATATAAAAATAATAAATATTTTTAATAATAATAAGTATAAACTTTTAAAAAACCTATTTAAAATAATTAAATTTAATCTTATAACTATTAAAATATTAAACAAGCCCAGCTTTTTTCTATAAACCTTATTAAAACTATTCCTACTTAAAATTAATTTTTTAACTTTTACTTAATTAGTTATAAATAATAAAGTCTTATAAAACATACTATATAATAAACGCTAAGTTATTACAGCTATTAATTTAATTAATTTAATAAGTTATATTAATTAATATAAATTTAAAAATAAAAAATATAAAATAACTGTTATAATATAACAACATATTAAAAATAACCTTTAAAATATATATATATTTATTTTTTAATATATAAAAATTAAAATAAACATATAATTTAATAAATAAACTATTATATATATAACAATATTATATTTAACACCTACCTAGCTATTTAAATACTTTAATATTAATAATTTTATAAAAATAATTAAAGCTTTAAAATTCATTTTTATAATATTTTTATATATATATAAATTTAAAAACGCTATAAAATCTAACTTTAAAATATTTACTAATATAAAAAAAAAAATATTAAAATAAGTAATAGATATTTTAGTTAGCTTATTATATAACTATTAAAATAATATATATTTACTTTAAAACTATTAATTTTAATAATATTTTAGCAAATTTCTTAACAATTAAAATAAAAATATAATAACATAAATAAAACTATTTACTATTATTAAAAACTTAATCTTTTTATTTTATACTTATAAAAAACTACTATAAAACTAATTAAAACGCTGTTAAAATTAATAGTTTTAAAATAAATATATATACTTATTTATTTAAATTTATATTATAATATCTTAATATAAATAATAAAAAATCATAATATTATATACTTTTTAACAGTTTATACCTTTTTTTTTAATATTAATACCACGTATATTTTGCGATATTACTTTTAAAAAGCTTTTTTAACTATTTAAAATTAATAATCTTTTTAATTAGCAGTAAAAAATACCTTTTTAACCATTTAATCCGCCGTTTTTTATATAAAAAAACACCTTGTTTTTTATTATAAGTTACTACTACGTACTCTATTAA